>JAQMYM010000006.1:2225712-2245750 GCA_030014255.1 Parauchenoglanis ngamensis
TTTTGTTTACCACATAATTCAGTATATGCCATACGTGTTGCTTCATAGTTTTGATGTATTCAGTGATGTTTTACAACATAGAAAGCAAAAAAAAAATAAAGAAAAACCTATGAAAAAGAGTAGGTGTGTCCACACTTTTGACTGGTAGTGTACATATAGATAAAATTATAGACTCATAAGTTTACATTCAGAATTTATATACTTCTGTGAAGTGGCTTTGTGACAATGTCTGTTGTTAAAAGCGCTATACAAATAAAATTTAATTGAATTGCTTAGGGCCATTGTCTTGCTGTATGACCCACTTCCCTCTGAGATTCAGTTCATGGACTGATGTCCTGACATTTTCCTTAGCATTTGCTAATATAATGCAGAATTCATTGTTCCACCACTGTTCAAAATTGAAACCAAAGTTCAATTTTGGTCTCATCCGTCCACAAAACATTTTTCCAATAGCCTTCTGGTCAGCAATGTTTGTTTTAGAGAGCAATGGCTTTCTCCTTGCAACCCTGCCATGCACACCACTGTTGTTCAGTGTTTTAGTTTAGTTCAGTGTCTTTAGAGATGATTTTGCAACCTTTTCCTGCCTGATTAGCATCAACAACTTTTTTCTGAGGTCCTCTGAAATCTCCTTTGTTGTGCCATGATACAGCTCCACAAACATGTTGTGAAGCTCAGACTTGTATAGATCTCTGTTCTTTAAATAAAACCGGGCACCTACTCACACCTGATTGTCATTATATTGATTGTAGTCACCTGACTCTAATTTCACCTTCAAATTAACCGCTAATCCTAGAGGTTCATAAACTTTTGCCACTCACAGATATGTAATATTGGGTCATGTTCCTCATTACAAAAACTTATTCTTTTAAGACATATAGAAAATTCTTAAGCATCCACAAACTTTAAGGCACCACTGGACAGCATCTCAGGAACAAAAATATTTTGCCTACTTTTTTTAAAATTCAGAATTGTTTTAACTTTAAATTACAGGCTTTTTTTATTGATTAGAAAATAAAGATGTAGATTCTTTATTAGTACCTAGAATAAAGATGACTACATGAGTAAGCATATATTTATCCTCCAAGGCCGCCCAACCCACACATCTCCCAGCTGTGGAGCAGAGACTGTCTTAAGGACAAAAGTCTATATTGAAAACCTTTTTTGTTCTTTTTATCACACTTGTCTTTTACATATTGTTTGTCTTTACATTCTACACCTGTATACTGTAATGATTTATATTATCATGAGCCAGTGTTACCCAGTAGAGGACGGATCCTCTTCTTTTGAATTTGGTTCCTCTCAAGGTTTCTTCCTGATGTTGTTTCAGGAAGTTTTTAATTTCCATAAAGTAGGGATCTAAATCACCATCTGATAAAACATTTAATTTCATTATCAAAAAATTGTGCAATACACAGTTTTAGGCCAACAGGCAGCTTGTGACTTCGTTCAGATTTTCTAAAAACTTTTATTTTCATAAAATAACCATGTCAGTTTTATCCTGTAAAGAAAAATCTACAATTTCAGAATTCTGACATCAGAAGTTATATTGTATAATGTGCATGTGCATAGCATGTGAAGCTATGATTAATTTCCATATATGTCCATAAAAGTCAACCTCAAAATAACACACAGAAAAAGCAAAAAATTATGTACAGATGATTAGCATGCAGAATATGCTTTCATGTTGTGCTTCACAGAATACATTTGTTTCACAAGGCTGAGGTGCATTTCAGGGCACAGTCTGCAAGATGCACGTTCCACATACTCCTAGTTATACATATGTTCTACAAGGCATGTACCCTCAGCTGTATCATGACATTATGGTTTTAACTTATCCAAATCCATTTTTTAGGGATCATGTATGTCTTTGAGAACATGTCATGGTTCCAAATAGCTTGATAGAAACCACCTTGAAACTTGCTTGGTTTTAAATTGGCCCAACTCTTTCTACATTCATTTTAATTAAAACATCAACCTTTTAAGATTGATGCTATGTTATTTTTATTAATATTGTGTCCATGTGCATAAATGGGTTCCTGTTTGTGGGAATGCCAGATTTAAGCAGAATGAGGTGAAAAGCTACAAGATTCAGGATGACTTGAAGAAGGCTAGGTTCCAGTGGTTCTAGGAAATGTATTTTACCATATGATGCTTATAAACTTACCCTGTGTTTTAATATCTGGTCTCATAGCTGAAGGAATAATATGCACTCGAGCTGAAAGAGTTACTCATGCATGTTTTGAAGCCTTATAGTAAACCTCAAAAAACAAATGCTATTGTTGAGGAGGTCTCAACTATTCACTATATCTATGGATTTGTAAAATCCATCTTCCAAAACTAAACATTCATTAAGTGAAGAGAAAAAAATAAAGTGAGAAAAGTAAGGCATATAGCATAAACCAGTGCGCAATAGACTTCTTCTTTTCAGAGCCACCTACTACATGACACATTGCATATATGACATGGTATAAAGTGAGAAAGCAAATATATGGAAGATGGAGCCACATCCAGAAAAAGAGGAATTATGTGAGATGGACAAATAAGGTGTAGACAAATGACTACAGTACTTTTCTGCGTATTGTGGTCCATGCTCTGGAAGTAACCCAAGTGTTCATTGCTGCCTGTTTTGCATTGTGTAAAGATAATGTAGTACTACTACACTTTTGGTTTTCATGAACCCACAGGGGACAAACCAAATTCTTTCCATCACTCCAGTTTGTTCTTTTATTGTTCTTTTATCTGTCTTTACTATCCTTGTCTGAGATGACTACAGATTTTCCAATTGTTTATCAGTTGAACAATCTATTTCACGAGTTCACTTTATTGAACATGCAGTACTTTTTAAAGATGCCATAGACTCATATAGGTTGATTTATGTTGTGTTTTCGCAGAAGCTGTGGTGAGACCTGAATGACCTTATGGCTTTGCTGAATCTTCTTAAGAATACTTGAAGATACACCATTTTTATGGTACACAATACATATATCGCAATATTTAGGTTGTCAATTAAATTGAACACAAAAGCGCACTGTTGCGCACTGTTTAGAAAAATGTGATTGATTTAAATTAATTACATCTTTAATTTAATATCTACAGAAATACATTTAAGTGTGAAAACAAGGACACATTCAAGTTCCTTACAAAAATGTAATTGTAACAAATATAAAAACAAACACACAAAACTTAAAGACTCAGAACAAAATTGATATCTACTCAACTCTTTACTCTAATTAGAGTTTGCAGTTATTATAAAAACGGACAATACCCACTAACATAAAATATTGTAGCATAATCATAATATCTGTATTATATCATCAGCCAAATTCAGCACCGAGGCAGCCATGCAATTAGTGATGCTGGTGATTGTACTGTATGTGGGTAACCAGTGGAGTTTAAGAGGAAGAACAGGAAAGAGCTGAGCACAGACCCCTGAGGGACACTATTGTTTGGTGGCTTGGGGTATGGAAGTGAAATTGCTTGTAAAGTTGGAAGTGAGTTTGATTCATTAGAACTGAAATCAACATAGAACATCTTGATGTTTATTACTCTCCACTGCCTATTTGGACAGTCAGGCATGACAAATTTTCTTCCAGTCTGATGCATCACGAGGTCATGGACTTCAGTGCCACATGTCATATTTAATATGATTACAGATATCACCATGTTTTATCTAGCTATTTCTTGATATATTTCTCCACCAAACAATACTTGACGAAATGAAGAGCTTTGACACAGGCACTGTGGAAAGTATAATGCAGAAGGCATGCAATGAAGCGAGAGCCACATACGGTTTCAATGCAGTATACAGGTTCACTGGCAGGCTAGAGTATGGTATTCTTAGATCAATTGTTAAAAACAGTGTGTTAATCTTACTGTAATTACATTAGATCTATTTTAACTGCGTAGTCCCATAGATGGCCAAGACTGAAATTGTTCTTTATTTTGTGCAGGCATTAACAATGTTAATCATGCATATTTAAAAACAAAAAAGTCATCTAGTCTACACTTAGAAAGTTAACAAGCAACTTTGGGGAGTCACAAAATTCACTAATCACTGAAATTGCATGTAAATGAATGATTCTTTGATTACACTGTATGCTTGTGGTCATTCCATCACGTATGTGAGTGTGTGAGTGTGGAACTCCAAGCTGAGTAATTGTAAGTCAGAAGGACAGGTTTTGCAGGAGCACATATCCTCAGAACACCAAACAGCTCACTTCCTCTCTCTACCTTTCTCTCTTTCTTCAAAGGAACAACAATCTCCATCTTACACTTTCTGTTTTCCTTACGAAATAACTGCCATGAGGACAAAGCCATTCCTCCCCCCAAACACACACAGTGGGGAGACAGGAATAAACTCCAATACCCTCACCACCATCACAACTTCCATCACTGCACTTTGTTTTATGTGCTTTTAAGTCCCTGCTTTAGGAGAAAGTTCTTGCCAGGAATATATATCTTTCTGTGAGCTAAGCCCTATGATGAACTGTCTGGGCAGTCATCGTTCAAACAAACATTGTTGTTTTTCTTCCCTGTCATCTTTTTTTCCTGCCACTTTCTGTTTCTGGCTCCTCTGACTTCCATGTTGGTGTGAAGGATATTTAAGGATGTTCTTTGCTGGTTCTTCATCACAGGTTCTAGGCTCATTCTGTAAAGTGGGAGAATTATGGGCAAAGATGCAGGCCAGCAAGTGCTGTTTTACAAACTGACAAATGTGCCTCCAAACCCTTATTGGTCCACTCTGATTGCTCTGTAAGTTACACAATATGCTTCTGTCATGCTTCAAAAATATTTCAGGAAATTATCAGAAAATCATGCAAGATGTTCTTTATTGTTTCAGTTCCATTTCAAATGGAGCTTAACGACAATCAGAGCAGACAAAATTATCTTATTAGCATGATTCTTAAGGTTAGATATAACTCAGACAGTATTCTTTTACATTTGTTTTGACTTTTTTTTATAGTGGAAGTAAAAATTTACACCACTGTTGGAATCCAGATTAGAGATTTCTTGTTGAGTACAGCACACTAGGCATCCAGATGAAGTTATATCTCATTGTAGCAGCCATTTTCCAGAGGAATGTTAGGCTGATAGCCAAAGACATAACACACTCTCAGACATGGAGAGCTGAACTGAATTTTCATGTTCTGTTTGCTACATAACAGTGGAGGTTCCATTGACACAGGTCATACCTTTAGATTTTATAGCAGTGAAATTGTAAAAAGTTTCTTTTAGAAGGAAATTTTGCAGCTCATGCATCAAATTTGAATCTCAATGACTAACTTTACAGTGTTCATGAGAATAGACAATGTAAAGATATTTATTGTTTTGCTGATTATCTCCTTAGATGTAACATGGAAGATATGAAAATTTTATTGGGTTGTGAATCTTTGATAGATGTTTTATTAAACAATATAAGACAACGTCCATATAACAATCCAAAGTTTAATTAGGAAATGACCAAAGTCAAAAGCTAAGGGTAAAAAACAAGATTCAGTAAGCAGTCTAAATTTCAACATGCAAGATCAGCCTAGTAAGCCGCATGTAAAGATTCGGGGTCATTAAGCACTAGAGGTCTGCTGAGATGTGTGAGATGCCAAATGACCACCCCAAGCCAAATCACTCCAGTGCAAGGGTCTTACTCTATGTCTGGAGGTCCAGATGTTCTCAATCAAACTCAAAAAAGGTATAAGGTGTCCCTTGACACAACGTTTGTGCACTCCTTCTGGCCACACCCCTCCCAACAAGATGGAAAAGCATCCGGATATGTGTAAGAGGAAATGTGATGCTTCTAAGCAGACAAATCACAGTTATTGTGGTCTGCACCATAGCAAAATGTAGTTACATTTCTGTAGCGATGCACGTTAGGCTAAGGTGTAGGGAATGCGACTATGGTGTACCATACAGCATAGATTTGAATCAGAAGTATTAACTGGCCTTTAGAGTGCATGATGTGGTGTTCTCACTGGTAGCTGATTTTATGCCACTCAGACCAAGGACAACTAATGACAAAGCTCTGGCAGTGTCTGAAAATTAGATTAAAAATTCCCCCTGCTATGACACTCATCTACAAGCCATTAAAAGAATGACGGCATAGGATTGCACAAAACGAATGGGACAGCCGCAAATACAGTAGTGGTGAAATGTAAACAAAACATATGAGATTTTTAAAAAAGAGCAGTTTGTGGCAGCAGAGAGAATGTCTTTATAATGTCTCATCACAGATATATGCATGGAAAGTGCACTGAAAAAACAGCATGGAAGGAAAGAGAGGATGAATTAAAGCTTCCTAGTATATCTAGCTAATTAGCTCTGTTCATCGAGTTTATTTACTATTATATCAATGTGAAACTATTTCATGCTTTCAAGTCAAAGAGCTACAAACCTGTGTTGCATTGCTATGCACCCAGTATGGCAGATTGTAATAATTTTCTTTAATCGTAGGTTTAGGATCTTCATCATATAATCTGACATGAAGAGCATGTTATCGCAGTTTTTATAGAATTCTGCCAGAATTTTGTTGCCATAATCTCATATATTCTGACAAGTAACAATTGGAACAAGTGTAAAGTAATCAACCTATAAACTTAACTTTATTTGTACTTGTCAAGGATATGAGGTAAATTCCAAAAGAAACTGCCTTGTCCATCCCCAACATAAGAACACAAAGTTTTTTGTTTTGCTTTTTGTGGCTTTTTCTTTTCTTTTTTTTTTTAAATGCAGTTTTGTAACCCACTCAGAACACATGGGTTGAATGCTATAGTGGTAACATGCATGAGGAGCATCAGATTTTACTGATTTTCTAAACTTTAGAAATATGGCCATTTTCTTCCTCAACAGCTCGGGGTAGTCACGGTCACGGTCTTCACTAAACTGCCCGGCTCTTGTGGCTTAGTGAGGACCCTTAGGGCAAGTGATAAACACTTAGCTTTCTATCCTCTAAACCAACCGTTGAGACCACGAAACAGTCAAATGTGCTCTGACCTTCAGCACTTCTTACCCTGTGAACCCTTACCCTACCTGTCCACAGCACAGAATGCTGGGAGATTTATAGAATCAGTGTGTGTGAATCACAGTGAGACTGTAAAGAGTAAAGTTATGAAAAGGCTTTTTAATACTGGTCATGAAGCTTAACGGAGAGGTTTGGAATGGCACACACAACATCTAAGATTACATTATCACCCAGCATGCACTTTGTTCTTTGTACAAGAGAAGCCAGAAGAATGATTTCAGAGATGTGTAATGATTTAATTAATGATACAAACCACATAAATTAAATTTTGAGATAATAAATAGATGCACCTTGTATTTCTTCATGTTCATTCTTCCACTTCCATATTTTTCCATAACCTGGCACATAGTTTCAACATACACTATCAGATGACCTCTGCAACTCCCAGTTACTTTTGCATGGTTCTGTGTGTTAGCTAACCTTAACAATAATAGCTTTCCCTATTTTATTTTTTTTTAATCTCCTCCACTCCCAGTGTATCTCCTGGTGTGTCGAGCTGAATGACTGCAGTAATAACATCCCTACACGTTGCCCTGCCTCCAGCACCATCCTGGGGCAGGAAATTAAAGTGAAATACCGAGGCCAGGGTCCGTTCGCACACTTTCCCTGCTAATAAAATAGCGCTAACCTGACTGTCATCTTTACAACCTACATGGCCATTAAGAGGAATTTTCTGTGTCCAACTGTAAATCAGTACTTCAACAACGAGAAAGTCAGACAGAGAAGTATAATACCGTTGAAATACACCCAGCCACGAAAGGTTTTAATAGTATCATTGGCACAAAGGAACTTTTTGGACAGTTTAATAGATTTATGAGTTGGATCCTCTCTTTTCAGCAGAGACTGTATATTAAGTTATCCATCAAGTATTATGACTTTGGCACTATAAACAGTCTAGAATTAATTACTATTTAGCACTGTTTATTTTTCCACTGAAAGGAGCTTTTCAAGTGAAAAAAATATATAATCTAGATAAAGGATAAAGGATTTCAATCTGTTTATCCTAAAAAATGTCTTACGGTTTTTCAGGATCTTTACCTTTGCATTATGATTTTATTGGAACAAAGGCACACCAAGTACATGGAGTAAAGAAAAGAAAAACATTGTTTTTCAAATTCTGCTGATGAAGGCATGGCATTTTGAGGAATTTTGCACAATGAAATCCCTTATTTTGCACTAGTTTAAAATGTAATTTAGACAGGACACACTGAAGAACTAGGTCATTCCTCCTCTTCTACTAAAAAAAAAAAAAACAACAACAAAAAAAACCCTCCTCTCTACCCAGAAGACAGCTGCATGTCATTTATGCCAGAAATGAGATACTGGATACCAGTCCTGGAGAGAAGGTAAGAGTGCGAGAAACAGTAGAACTAAACAGCTTCCTGTTAATTCAATGCACATTGCCTAAAATCATGAGACTTAAGTGAATTTGACTTTTAGGTGTACTGGCAAGAGCACTTTCTTTAAGGTCCAATATAAATTGCATCAACGGCAGGACAAAATACCAAATATAGAGTTTTGGCCCAGGCTGTCAAAGTGCCTGTGCGTTGAGATTCTGGAGCTGGCACAGAGTTGCCTGTAGGGGTGACATCACCCACACATGTAAATCCTGAGAAGGCCAAATCTCCACACACACACACACACACACACACACACACACACACACACACACACACACACGCACGCACACGCATACACACACACACAGAGAGAGAGAGAGAGAGAGAGAGAGAGCATGTATAAGCACTGTAGACCACTGAGACTGAAGACAAACTTGTACAACTATGGGAATAATGCTCACTTTTCCATCACATTTTCATCCACAGTTTTTTTTTGTCCTTTTCTATCTTCACCATAAGATCTTTGCAGAAACACACAAATAAGGCAGATGAGACTTATAGAGATTTATATCTCTATACCTCTAGCATCCTTCTTCATTCTGGGTTATGATAAGATTGAGGTGATTCCCTTAGTATTTGGGAAATACCAAAATTGCCAAAATTCATCATGTATAATACAATGTTTCTGCCTGTTCACGTGATATGTGCTCCCATGTGACGTAAAATGTTAAATGAAATGTGAGTGGGCTTCTATTTTCGAAATCTGTATTTATAGTACAAGATCTACAATGCCTAGCTTTAGTAACTGTAGATTTAGTGTTTGATCTAATAAGCATATGCTCAAGCCTCTTATTTACATTTTTGTCATTTGGCAAACACCCACATCTTATTTTATACAAGTGAGCAGTGAAGGTCAAGGGCTTTGCTCACGGGTGCAGCAGTGGCAGCTTGGCGGTGCAGGGATTTGAACTCATGACCTTCCAATCATGAGCACAATGGCTTAACAACTGAGCTACCGCAGACCCCCTACACAATGTTTCTCCAGTTTATTCACCTCCTGCTATATCTGCATGATAACACTGGGAATGTTGGGACACCTGGTGCCACTCTGTGTACTGTGTTTGGTGGATATGCTAATCTGATATATATAGCTACAGAATGGGTAAGTTGCTTATAGTTGGTTGGTGACTGAATACTAGAATGTCACGTAAATAAGGACACTTCAAGTGAATAAGCACAATTTATTTCTCTTTATTCTAGTCAGTTTTTTTCTAAGAAGATTAACATTAAATTATACAGCAACCTGATATTTGCATGTGATGTTTATACTACAATTACACACTATTTGCACAAGTGCTCAGCATTGCATAATTATCCCATCAGTTATCCTGATGCTTCTGTTATTTCTGCTCCCTGTGAGACGTGTTTAGAATTGAGTTACATGCACATAGTGAGGAGTTAATGGTGAAATAAATATAGAATATGTATCGTATGTATTCTAAACATAATGTAGGAGCATTCATTTATGAAGCATTATCTTTTTGTATCTTATGCTGTTGGAGGTTACAGTCATTAATTAGCCGTCACATTTCACAGAATGTGAAACAAAAATTCAGGTGCATTCATCCATTTCAAACCAAACACATTGTCAGATATGTAGTGCTGGCTTTGAGTCAGTCGCTTGCCTCCCACAGCACCAACGGATCCATGGTGAATAAAGAGGCGGACAGAAGCATTGACAATCCTGCTAGTATTGATGCTTGCTAGTCTATATCGACAGGACTGGAATGTGAGCTGACAGTTTTCAAATAATTATTCTTATAAGGAAACACATATTAGATGTTAATAAGTTTTATCCACAGTTTTCATAAAAGCTATATGGGAACATAAAGTGTCGTCAGCACCTATAGGTGGTGCAAATAGTGTAGCTCCCATGTGTAAAAATGTACTGAACAGTAAAAATATAGTAATACTATATCGATATACTCCTTTAACAAATCACTTGTGTCACTATTTAGAAAGTGTGGATTGTTTCCACATGGCTGACATTTATGATATCTGTGCTGACCGATGCAGTAGAGCACAGAGTACGGTGTTTAAATTCACCTTTAACATTACCATCACATTATCATTACCATTTCAATTATTTGTAAAGTGTTAGATTTGCACTTTGTTGCCTCTTTAATATTTTATTTTTAAAGGTCCATCATGTAGGATTCAGTTTCTTGAAACCAAGTGAATGTTCCTCACTTACCACTGCCTGTCCAAGCATGTATTATAATATATAATATATATAAATAAATATAGTATAAATATAATATAAATATAATATATAATATAATATAAATATGATGGCCATAAAGTGACCTTTATATTAAGTACACTTCAAAGTACTTACATTTACACTCCCTTGCTTTTTTTCAAGCTAAATCACAAGTATAACCCTCCATTTTTAAAAATTTAGGTTCTCAAACTTGTTAGCCAGCACCAACAGATACTGATTCCTCTTCTTCCTCATCTTCCGTTATTCTTCTTTGTCATTCTTCCAGTGCTTCTGTCCAGATTCACGCTGCCACTTGTAAAGACAAGAAACACAAAAGGCGCTCTCTAGAGGTTTGTCAGTTCTGGGCTACTGTAGAGGCACAACATGGTGGCTTTGTATAAGTGGACCCATTCCCTGTGTAAATATAAAGGGATCATTCTAAGCTTACAAAAACACAACAACTGATAGATCCAGTAAGTGCTACGATACAGCTGATACCCCTAAATTGTACACAATGGACCTTTAATCAAATCTTTTGACCATTTATTTTTCAACAAAAAAAGTGAACATTTCCAACATACACAGAAAGTATTTTGCATAAAGTATAAAGCGTAAAGCAAAGGTGTGACATCAGTGTATCTTTAAAACAGGAAAATTCAAAACACATGCAGAACTCAATCATTCTAAATATATGCTGATTGCCATGTTCATGGTTCATGTGGATTGTACAGTATATAAAATCATCAAATGTCACACATGGGAGCATATATGAATGCAAATGCAGATTCAGTTTAATGAGTGAAAATGGCAGCCACATCTAAAAAACATCAGGCAAAGACAAAAAACATGCAAGTTTCAGGCAATCAGCAAACAGGGTATGGAGGCAAATACAGAGAGCAGGAAAATTATAAACAAGTACTGAGTGTTACTTCTCAATGTGTCTGACAAGAGTACTTCTATAGTCTCTGGTGCTAGAGTATGATGACAGACAGGTGAGTGTGATTAGAAGTCCAGTCAACTTGAATGTGAAAGCTCTTGGTATTTGTAGTCCATGGCCGCCATGTTTGTGGGCTGTGTTGGTTTCTGGGAAACACCATGACAACAAACTTGATAGAATCAGTTCATGCAAAGATAGAGCAGGGGTTTCCAAACCTTTTTAGCCAAACCAACCCCAAATGGCCATTATGGATTTTCTGTGACCCCAAGCCTTGACCACTATAAATTTATAATTGAGGACTACTGTAGTATTTAAACATTTTATTATGCCAGTAACATGTAACCCATGTGACTCTAAACCAAATTCCTTGCACTGACTTTCCAGTCTAGTAGGAAGGGTGGGCTTGTATTTCTTGACGCACCTTTTCAAAACCATTCAGGAGGTGTGTTTGATCTCTTTCCAATGTCACATCCAGATTCGAACGGTGCATAAGGAATAAGACACGATTGGGTGTGGTGCTTTTAGGAAAATAATCCACTCTGGGGTGGTGTGATGCGGCCCAAGGCGGAGCAGAGGAGCCTGGTTTATACTTGACTCATGACTTTGCGTGCGTGTGCAGAAGAGGCGGCAACGTGAGCAGTATTATTCACACACTTGCCTGTGTATCGTACTTTATCTGGAGGATTGAAAGCGACATCCACTATAGTTGGCACGTCTGAGTCAAAACATCCCTGTCTGTCTGGTTTCCAAGTCAAGCTGTTCAGTGATTGCGTACTCAGCAATGTTAAACACACTGATGAGCTCTGTTTCACTTTAAAAATTTCCACCGTCATGATTGTTGTCATGGGATGTGTCTCAAAATCAAAACCCGACCCATAAACTGACCCATTTGCGGTGTTTATTAATTCAGAAAATCCCAAAAGAGACCATTTGCTAGGTTTTGAAGGCTACAAGAGAGGTTTTTAAAATGTAATCGCTAACCGTGATAGGAAAAGCGGTTTGTGTAAGTACTCAGTAACAGTCTAGAATAGTATATATGTATGTGATTTTGAAAAGCAGTTCAAGACGCTAGTTTGTTTAGGGGTAGTAGATGGATGGGGAAATTATTAGAATTGTAGTGTTGCTGCAAATATCTATGTACTGTAGAATTGGATGTACAATTGGGGTAATTGTGTTGAAAATTTGCTCTTTGGCCAGGTCTTAATTTCCTGGCCAAAGCAACCAGGTTTCAAAGAAAAACATTCTGCTCCCTTCATTCATGTCTTCACAAAAGCTCCATCCACCAGCCGCAAAACTTCTTGGTTTTTTCATCATGATGGTGGATGACGTACCCCATATTTGATAAAAGACAGCAATAGTTTCTTAAAATATTTCAACACAAACCTTTAATATCCATCCATCCATTATCTGTACTGCTTATCCATCAGGGTCGTGAGGAAGCTGGAGCCAATCCCAGCAGACATCGGGTGAGAGGTGGGTACACCCTGGGCAGTTTGGTACTTTGTCACAGGGCCAAACCTTTAATAATAAATAATCAATGTGTAATGCTTATTTTGTTGCGTTGTATATGTATTTGAGGAACTTGATGTGTAGAAGATACTGTCTAGTTATGATGAATTAAAAAACAATATTGCCAAACATCTCATTAAGAGCATAAGAGGGAACTGTTTCAGTCCTCTGTTTCCCCTCTTTCATCCCATTTCCTCTCTCACTCTGTCTTTCTCTTTCGTCACCTACAGTGGCTTCATAAAAGTGCAGCCAGCAGACAAGTATCCTCCTTACTCAAACAGTTTGGTAATGCTGGTTTTGGCTGAATGTGATGCACAATTCCCATTTTGACCCATCTTCCTGGAAACAGTGTCCATGCCCCATCACATCCTATTTGGTTAAGACAAAACAGCTCCTTTGCCTAGAGTTTTGTACTGAGCTTTTGTCCAAGTGTGCGTCTGAGTTATCATTTCGTTGCCATGTTTGCTGTCTGATGACGCAGAGAATGTCTGAATATTTAATGCAAAGTTTGATCTGTCTTATCTCTTAGAGTCACTCTTTTTGACCATCACAGTTATTATCCTTTCATCGAAAGGGGACACTATCTCAGAAGATTATTCAGAAATGGTTAGACTTACTGATGATCCTTCATGTATCCAGACACTTTCATGTTTGTTATTTAATGTACTTCAAGTGCATGTACCCACTGTACTCATACACATATAATGTCTGGCATTATGACATTGTACTTAAAAATATGAATTAAAAAAAGGATGTATTCATAAACATATACAAAGATACAGTGGGGTTAAATAGTCTGAGACCAGATCGAACATCTGGGTTGTTTTGTTTTGTTTGTTTTTTTCATTTAAAATTGGAAATAACAGAACATTTTAGAATTTTGAAATATTTAAATCAATTGCAGTACATGTTCAAACCTGCATACTGTCATTAAAGCAAAAAGGGGACATACCAAATACAAATAAGAAACTAATTCAAGAAATTTATGTAAATATTTCAAAGATTCTACTTTTCATTCAAGTTTTTGTTGGTTATATGATTTGTAATGAAAATTGTATAAAATTTTCCAGCCCAAAAGTCTGTTTCTTTGCATTCCTTTCTGATGTAATGCAAGTTTCATTATAAATTATATATTTAAATAAGAATATTTATTAAAATAAATCAACTTCTACATTCTAAAAAATGTTCTTGTCCAAATCACACCTGTTGTCCTTGATATTGTTTTCGGAAGATTCCTAAAGTATTCAGGACCCTCATTATAACGCTTTGGAAAAAGCTACAGAGTTATAACAAAGACCATAAACATCTCTGTACGACTGGATGATAATACGCAGATGTAAAATTCATGAAGCCACAGCTAATCCTCTCCAGACAGGTGAGCCACACAAGACTTCACAATGTGCACAACAACTAATGAAAGCAATAGAAACAACAGTTAGAGAACAATAAGCAATGTACTGCACTGCAGGCATCTCCATTCATACGCCTCATGCTAAAAAAAAAAAAGGTTTAAAGATGTTCACCTAAAAGTTTAGACAAATCAGAACTCTTTTGGAACACTATATTCTACACTGTAATTTATAATTTGTCAACCTTAAAAAAACATGCACACCAACTGCCTTAAATAAGTAAATAAAGTGGAATAGGAATTGTGTATTGTACTAACAAATCAATCCACTTTATTTAGTTATTTACTGCAGTGGGTTTGTATCCTTTTTTTAAAATTAAGATTAATTAATAGAATTTACAGTGTAGAACTCTAGAATAAATAAGAAAAATAAAATATATTCTGTCCGTCATGTTTGGAGAAAAAAGGGTTGTGCGTATGAACCCTGTACTCACAGTGAAGCATGAGGGTGGGAGCATCATGGATCGGCCTCCTTGCAAAATGGTTGAATACTTATTATAAACAGCAAAACCAAATGTGTCTGAATACTTATTCCCCCTTACAGAATGCACTACAGTATTTTTTCATGCAAAGGGTCAGTTACACTTGATTTCTCTTCGAAATGTTGTCCGTAATGAATCATGGACCACAAATGAAAACGCTCCTGACCATGTTCTAAAAGAGGAGGTCAGAGCTTGAACAAACCATTGCCGCTATCAGTAATCAGCGTTCTTGGCAGCACATGCACTTTTCCAGTCCAGACGCTTTCTCCTTTATTTGTTTTATATAGCTGTTACTTTTACTGTTCATATTTTAGTTGGACAAGGAGTGTGGTTGATACCATTAGTGCAAAATCAGATATTAGAGGTTTATCATTCCTCAAATTATTTACAGTGGCAACAGGAGCCCCTTATATCTCCATCAGTGTGACGGCTAACTCCACCGTACCATGGATTGCACGCCTGGGTGAGGACTGACCTGAAACAGTCAAAAATTACTGAATAGCCGCAGAGTACGTGTAATACCCAAAATGTCCTGCCCCTTTGAGTAAATGTAGCCACGGAGCTCAACAGAGCTGAATATGTACAAGATAATGATCATTACCAAACCTGAAAAACCTCTCCACCTGCTTACGTCATTTTTAATGTGGTCCATTAAAAGCAACAAATTGAGGTAAATTTACGAAGTCATTTACTATTTATGTGCCATTAAAGTAATCTCTTTTAATATAACAGATAAAGATTTTGTTTTCTTCAGGTCACAAAATGCACTTCTGGAAGAAGAAACACAAAAGGGATACGATTTCAACATCCCTTACTCGGTGCATATTCATTAGTGACACAACAACTACGATATATAATTTTTTTATTGATGCAGTTGCAGTAATGCTTGAGGATGCTTGTAATATTGATAAAAGCTTGAGCATGAATGCAGGCATTTCACATAGTTTAAGAATCCTAACACAGATTACTTGGATTTCATCAGATTTCACATTAAGTTTAAAAGTTGTATGAGGTTACGTTTGAGTTATAAAGAAAGCTGTGACCACTGACTTCTCACTTTAACCATAACCGCTGATGTCTTTTTGTATGGACTGGATGTACAAATATTTATGACTTTGGGATCATTAGAGCATGGTAATATATCACATGCAGACAGAAGTAATGTGAGAGACAGCCAGCTGGTGTAAATTCATTATATTTAGTGAAACAACCCTAGATTCGGAGCTTTATTTAAGCCTGCTTTGTTGACACATCCATAACCCATCACTGTACTGAGAAGATGCATGTGAAATACAATAGCAGGAGTAACAAACAGGAACAAATTATTGTCATTCATTTTTTTAAATGTCTTTGGGGAAGAAAGCAAACAGACTAAACCTATAATATACAATCAAGCTACTAATAACACAAAGGGTCAAATGTCAGAATCATAATTTTGTGTTTGAACAAAAGAGCAAAAATCTGTATGATGTCAAGTGCAGCTTTTTGTATTTACCCTGCTTCCTTTTTGCAAAGAAACATGCTGTATGTACAAGAGTTGTATGTCTAGTTGTATGTCTATAATGAGACCCCATGTTATCAGGCCTAATGGTTTCATCATAGTAATAGCGAGTTAAGAAAGGTGAAAACGCAAATGGAACTTGAGGTTTTAAACCGTTCTTCTACAGGCCCGTGTCTCCCAATCACTTCCAGCTGTTAAAGCTCTAAATGCAAGGGTTTTTTTTTTCAGCAGCAGACACCCATTTATTCTGTGCTTTAGTCATACACTTCCACATCTGACTCACCAGACCTGGAAATTGGCCTAGAGCTTTTCAATTTGTTAAACTTCAAGATCAACCAAGCCACTGCAGTCCATTCACAATTCACTGCACATTTATTTGGGAAACAAACAATTAGGAAATAATCTTAGGTAAAAAATAAATTCATCGTGCTTAGAGTTTCCAATTGCCAATCAATAAGTTTTCCATCCTAAATTTTCATCCTCAGGCTGGCCCACCTGCCATTATACATGCAGAATAATCAATCTTAATTATATACATTTCCGCATATGCATCTCTTTAGATTTCTTTCACAAAACACATTTTGCAAAGAGCTGATGAATAGAAGGTTAATGTAAAACTATGTGCTGTGCATTTTCTCATAACATTTAATATTTTCCATACAACCTCATATGTCCTACCATTAGGATTTGTTTCTGTAACAAATTATCTTTCCTACATCTTCATAATACCTATGCCGCCTTATGCACGCCAAAACATAGTCCCAGTAGTAGTGCAACAGAATAGTAAAGCAAATTATCCACATGCATCTTCCTAAAACCTCAACCCTGCTATGTAAAAGCAGCTCCTGCTCCCTTGTTTTGGCAAGACCATTGTATGGCTGAGTGAGTATATATGTAATTCCTCTGGTGTATCACAGCTGCCTCTTCTCTTTTACAGAAAAATATTAATTGTCTGTCTTTCGTCTCTGTAGAATCCCTTTCCCCGGGAAGGCTCTGGAAGAGCTTGGCTCCCGTGGAATCGGCCCAGAGCTTTAGTTGGGTAAACAGTCACTTCATCAGCTGTGAGTTATAGATCATATACACTGCATGGCAGAGTGGGATTTCTTTAACATGAACACATTGATTTGTGCTGAATTCCCTGCATGAGCAAAGATACATTAATGTCAAACCTAAAACAAGCAAGATTTTAAAACTGAATCTGAACAAAAGCAAAAGCTTGCAAGCTTACTTTCTAGATACCTACGTAATGAGTACAATGAGTATGAGTAATGAGCATGAGTATTATACTTATGGGCAGTCAACTTAAGGAATTTTTAAAGAAAGTACAAGATGGAAATCACCTTGAAATCATTGTAATTGTAGTTTAACTTTACACTATCCACACATAGTCCCAAATTAAATGAAAACATGTTTTTATGCAACAGTCCACTTAGCCTTAGCTTTTCTTCCTGCTAATTTTCGTATAATTTAAGATATATATAATCATATATATCATTTAAATGATACTTTTTTAACATCCAAAATCAGCAACATCATGCAAACTGTACACACTTTGGACATGTAAAGAATATTACTACATTTTGCTTTTTTTTCTATTATTTTAGTCAACACAAAGCCATTTATGTCCTGGAGATATATGTATCTCAGGTATAAATATCACTTTTTACTAGTTTCATCCATTTACATTTTAACATAAGTGAAATATATAGAAAAAGAAAAGAAACATTCGCGACATGTAATTTGAAATATTAAAAAATCTAAAGAATTCTTAGAAAGAAATCTGTAATTTGTGTGTGAAAGTGGTAAATTGCTGTCCAAATTTAATCAGTAGTTTCATGTAACATCAAAGTCCAAATAATTATAGGTTTTGTTTCATTTTGTTATATTATTAATTGCATTAATTGCATACTCATATTGTTTGTATATGTGTGTGAATAATAATGATAATAATATTAATAACAACAATAATAATAATAATAATAATACTTTCTACAGTCTCTAGTATCTACACTTTTGCAACTTAGATAAAGTGAATCACTTTGTTGAATGAATTCACCAACTACTTTAAGTATATTTGGTAGCATTTATGGCTGATGTTACATCATCTCAGCTGTTTTCATACTGGCCTGAACTTGTATCTCTCCCTTGAAGGAAACACCTGCAGTAAAACTTCCCACCTGTGCAGCAATAAGCTCACAGCAGCTGTGAGTGAGGAAGATCAGAGCGTGTGGTGATGACAGGGTAGCACGCTAATTGGAGGGGATCACAGAACCTTCACGAACTTAGTGATGTCAGAGTGTCCAAACGCTGCAACTGTGCAGCTGTTCGGGTCAGAATAAGCAGGAAATACTAATGCTTATATATCCAATCTCAAGCTCCAAAAATTCCAACAAGTGAAGATAATTACACCTCCAAATATGAAATTTGTGAAAGTTAACTATGCAGCATGACCATGATATGTCTGATATGTCCAACCCAAAAGTTATAAAAAGACTCCTGATGTGATTTCAAGAAGGAAACTGAAGAAGGAAGCAGGGTTAAGTGAGTGATGACTATGTAGCACAACCAGGCAGGTTCTCCTAAAACTGATCATTCTCATGCAAAAATAATGTTTCATACTAATAAAGACACAATCCTACCAAGGTGAACCAAAGGACATGGCAAGGCTACAAGATGCAGCTGTGAGGACACCTGGGTTATCAAACACTTTGTAGAACACATGCTGACAGCAGAAAAGTTGGGCAACTGTTGTAATGATCTGCTGAGTTTCCCGGCTTTGAGCCATCTGCAGTAAAACTCACTGAAGTGGTAACTTTTGAATGAGGGAATTACATTTCTGACTGATCCCTGCATTCTCATCTTGTATTTAGTGTGGAAAGAATTGAGTGCATATTCCAGTCAACTCTAGTCAAGAACTCTTAATATGACCTTAATGAACTATGAAAATATAGTGAGTTGTCGGTTCTCGGTTCTCACATCATGTTTCTGGGAAAACTGTTTCCTTTGTACATTGTGCTGTATTTTACAGAGATTGGTTGGTCAGCAGCATTCGAATCTCCTCGGCCTGATGAAAGCTTTTGCGGTAACTCCCTAAATCCAGGCCATTTCGGCCAGCAGTACTGCTGAGGGTGGGTCAACCCACACAGCTGGTCCCACTGGACTGAAAGATTATGCTCGCCTCCTCCTCCGCTTATTTTGTCTGACTTTCATAAACAAGTCCCAGGGTCAAATAATCTTGCCGTATATCTGTCTACAACTCACACCAGCTGTTTTAAGTATTTGGCCAAGCTGTTATGTTCCTTATGCCAAATACACCGCTCTGACCGGCCCCTTAAAAGCCCTGGTGGAAATGCCAACTGACTGTGCAGGTCAAGGTTTGGCTTCCCTAAAAACAGTTAAATCATGTTTTGGTCATCGATTTAGGCCATGTTTAATGATTACAATGCTTATTTAAGGGTCCCTTATCAGCCATTGGCAGCCCACTTGCTGATCTCATTCTCCCAGTGGATGGGTGATGACATCATCACACAGCGCCACACAGTCTTGGTCACATCTAAATTCTTGTCAGTCACATGACAGCATGGTG
>JAQMYM010000006.1:2260255-2279097 GCA_030014255.1 Parauchenoglanis ngamensis
CACTGAAAAGCATTCCAGGTGACGACTTCATGACGCTGGTTAAGATAATGCCCACAATATCATCAAGCTAAATGGTGACGACTTTGAAGAATCTAAAATATGAAACATATTTTGTTTGGGGTTTTTTTTTTTACACTTTTTTGTTTACTACATAATTCAGTATATGTGTTGCTTCATAATTTGACGTATTCAGTATTGTTTTACAGTGTAGAAAACCAAAAAAAAAGAAAAACTATGAAAGAGAAGGTGTGTCCAAACTTTTGACTGGTAGTGTACATTTAAGCACTAACAGTCTCATAGATGGGAATTCTGTTGAAATGTTCTTACTTCACCACTGTCTTCTCCATTACTTTGTGCACACAATAAAAAACATCACTGATGAGATTAGATGTGCCATCATACACTCTTGGCTCTGCTTCCATGTCTGAGGTGGCCGTTTTGTTGAGGATCCAAGAGAATGCAACACATGGCGTATTAAGTCCAGGCCAAGCAACAAGGGGGCCATTAGGAAATCAGCACTACATCAGGGTCGTTACTGCCGAGGAGAGATGAAAAATGAAGTTTTATAGCCTATGTCTTCCATATGTATGGAGCGTACACTCCACTTTCAGCCATGATGGATGCTCACAGCTGGGAAAGATGAGAGCTGTGCTGTCATTGAATAACAGTCATTTGATGTCATGGTGGGTAGATGGAGGAGGTTAGTGGGTGGCATATGGAGAAAGTGGACTCTGGAACTCTGTCCTCTGGTGAGATCAGTAGTTAGTGTCATCAGTGCATCGGAGTTGTTCTGGCAACTCGATCAATTTAATAAATTCAGATCCTAAAATTGTTTTGTTTTAATATTTTATTTAATATGTTATTCTGGAAAAAAGTTATGTGAATCATAGACAAATTTTTTTTGTGCAAATTAACAGTTTAATGTGAGTCAGTTTGCTGTTGTGCTCCCTTGTTTACAGTTATATGTTTCATTAATGGCAGATAAAGGGAGAAAGAACATTTTGTGTATTGTTTTTGCATATTGTAAGTCCATATGGTACTGTTTATTCTACAGTCCTCATGGTTATGCTCTACTTCCAGTCAAGGCTGCGCCCTCATATTACTTCTGTAGTTAGCCAGCTAGCATTCCGTTGTCTGATTCTACTTGGCTGGTTATAACAAATTTATTAACATGAGAAATGCTGGCATATGACTGATATGTTTAGTCAATGATTCAGAGAGGGTATGGAAATGTCTGGGTTATTTTAGACACTTGGTCATCCTTTGTTACCAGTATAGTTTAGCTAGATTTGTTGAATTACTAGCTTTGTTGCAGTGGGGTGGCATGTACAGTAGCGTTGTCACCTCAGAGTTTCAAGGCCGCCAGTTAAATGCTGAGCTCAGGTCTGTGTGGTGTTTTCCATGTGTCTACCAAGGGAAGACTGCACATAACAAGAACTAGACAATGCTACAATACATGATGCAAATGCAAGCACATGAATTGAGTTCAGTGAAACAGTTCATGATTGCAGGTTCTGGTAAAAATAAAAATATGCATCACCACAGGACATGTTTTCACAGTGTCTTTGAGAAGAAAATCTAGTGGACACCCAGTGCTAAATGCTCACTGTGTTTGCACCGTCCTCTTCGGTCTGTGCAGGGCCTGTGTGCGACAAGAGACAATGCCCAATGTCCAACATAGCCCTTACTCACTGACCAGTTTCTATAGTGTTCAGATGGTGTATCACCTTCCTTTATTGTCACCTACTCAAAGCATAATTAAAAAACAGGAACGTGTAATTTCAAAAATAATTGGTGGTGTGAATTGGCTGCTAGTCTCCAAACTGGTGAGATTTCCACCTCACTGCCACTGATCACATATTCTATTCATATGTCTATTCTGTTATAGACAGTAAGGATAATTATGCATTTAGTTGAATTTACAAAGGTGCTTTTGGATAGCAATTGTTTTTGGTATTTCTATTAACACAAATGATCTTTCCTTCGAGCATATTTAAAGAAACTGAACACATTTCCAGTATATGCCCACAAATACAAGTACAGTATTAGGAAGTGTTTTCAAAATCAAAGACACTACTTTTTGCTTGACATCCATCCATTATTTATACTGCTTATCCTTCAGGGTTGTGGGGAAGCTGGAGCCAATGCCATATGACTTTGGGTGAGAGGGGGCAGGTGGCCAATATTTCGCAGGTCTTTATTCATACAGCACAATTTGTCGTTACATTTTTTTTCATCGACTTTTTTTTGAATGGCTGTTGCATAAATGAACACTTTCACATCAAAGACAAATGTTTGAGTTTGACAAATCGACATTTATTTTTTTCATGTGGGCTTGATTGTTCTAATATTTTGACAAGAGCAACAAAAATTATAAAGATGTGACTTGAAGGACAAGATCTTTAAAAAAAAAAATAGGAGAGGATTTCACGAATGAAAACAGTGGGTGTACAATCCATGGTCCGTAGCCTTCATAGTGATGTGGCGAAGATTGATAGACTGTGAGAGTTTCAACTCCTGAACCAAGCAGTGAAACTCTTCACATTCTCACCTAATTGTCAGGAAAGGATGTACCTCATTTCTTTCTTTTTTGCCTGCTTTGTAAAGGGACAAGCACCAGCTAAACATAACTTCCATCTTTGTGCGATTATTTTTGTGGAATGCTCACATAGTCACCATGCATTTAATGTGAATATTAATGTTGTGTTAAATTTGTCAATGATTTCTTTGCACTTTTGCATCACCCTGTATGTGTAAAGACTTTAACACAGAGACGATCAACCATTCTCACTCACATTCACACCTCTCGGCAATTTAGAGTATCTAGTTAAGATAATCTGCATGTCTTTGGACTTTGGGAGGAAACTCACACAGGCAGGGGAAAACATGCAAACTCCACGCAGTAGAAAGGTCCCAGTCAGCCACCAGGTCCGAACCCAGAACCTTCTTGCTGTGAGTTGACATCTTGCTGTCGCTTCACTAATAAATGATTATCATTATTAATAAAGCTAAATGTATAGGCACCATACCTCATAACCTTATATATTCTGGCTAAATAATAATTTGATAATTAACAAAATAAATAAATAAGTAATAAAAAAAGTAATCATTTTTAAGTATTGTCCTTTTGTCTGTGTTTGCTTTTGTATTTTTTATTCTGGTCACAGCACTTCAAGTTACAGGAAATAGATAAAAAAAAAAAAAAGAGTCCACTTGCCGGATTTCACCTTGTGAACCATTCTGTATAAACCCTGATAAGATTATCTAATCATACATCTACATAGTAGAGTACAGAAGAGAGATAGTGGAGTTGTGTTCTACTGAAGACTCCATGAATTATACTGTATGTATATGCCTTTGGTGTGCATTTCATGCAGCTCAGCATTGAGTCGTAAGTATTTTGCACAATGCCTTCCAACTGACTCAGGGAACTATGCAGGAACCTGTAGCAGCGTCTCAAATCCATTTAACACTTACACTAACCATCCCTGTATTGTTGTTTTAGCTTAACACTAAAGAATATGGTATATGCCTCTCTTAGGCATCTTGTTGTTTTACTGCAGGGCCTCACAGCTTTGTGTTTCTTTGTGGAAATGAAGCCACCCTTACACAGAATGGACTTTAGGGTCCAGTGGAACTCGAAACACACACGCTTGTTCCCATATAGACCACACATGTGTAGAAACACACACCACTTAAACACATGCATGTTCAGTATAAATGCATAGCTTTTACCAATATGATGCAAAATAAAAGCAAATTTTATTTTTCAACTGAGGAGGTTAGCAGTTCAGATGTACTGTACAATATATTGTTCTTCAGATATGGTCAAAAAGTAGGGTTTTTTTTGTTTTTTTTTTGCAAGTGTCTTCTTTAAGGAAATATCCTGTTTGTATTACAGACTGCATGTTTGATCCAGCCCAAAGCTAAAAGTTGACATCGGCATTTAACATGAAATCTTTCTAAACCTTTTTCTAAATCTTCTTTAGATTTTTTTCATCACTGTGATATCTTCATTTCTTGTTTGCACTCCCACTTGTGAACATGCGCTGTGGATCAGGGAAGTCCAGAGGAATCTTAAAGACATAATCTAGTCCCCATATAGACCACACACACACATACACACACAAACACACACACAGACTGTATACCTATTGCCATTATGATGCACAAAATACTAAATGGGTCACTGATCTTTAGCTTCTAGGCACTAAATTCAACCCCAGAATATGTAGTAATTCCTTTAAAAACACTGTGTCTGGAAAATATTTTTGCTATTTTTTTCTTGTTACTAAAAGTAATAAGTTAGAGGGGGGTTTTTTCTTTGAGAGAGAGAGAGAGAGAGAGAGAGAGAGAGAGAGAGAGACATTAACTCTTCCATTGTTACTATGTGTGTCTTTTGTGAACTTTTTCCAGCACATGCAGATAATTCTTAGCTTTATAATTCCTATAGCTTTAACCATATGTTAACCTTAACTAGTATTATGCTTTATACTGATTATACTGTCTATGTTAACTGTTGAAAATGCTGAAAACATGCTTGGTTATAGTACACAAGGTATGACAATAAAATGATAATCGATAGTGATGACTCATAAGATATACAATGGAACCTATATATCCTAAATATGAGCTGATTTACCAAAAATAAAGAATACAACTTAGCTGGTGAAGGAGCTAGCAGATGCAAATGCTACGAAACTGACCAGAAAGTGCTGGATAAAAGAACAAAGTCGCAAAATAAGTACATATATGTACATACAATAAGCACATACCCTACAGAGCCATGACTAAACAGATAGAAGAGAGTGCTAATATTTATGTGTTTTGTTTTTATTTATTTTGTATCATGGAAATGTTCCATACTAGTGGATGAAATAGGAATGATGTGGTCCTTCTCCTGAACTTCTTGTATTACATAAGTAAGGAATAAAACACAGTTGCTACTTTGGGGCCCTAAGTTACAATCTCTCAACTTGCAGACCACCCTTACAAAACATCATCTCTTATCACTAAAAGATTACAACTTTTTTTTTTTATTGCAAATTGGTGTCAGAAAATTGGCAAATTCTTTTACACAATCTCTGTTTCCTTCAGTGCACATGTTCCAGCACTCAACAAGTTTCCAGATTCCTCTAGAAAAAAATCTTCTGGTTGTTTATGCAGCCATTGATGCACCATCTGTTGCACTTCTCCATCTGACCAAACGGTCTTTCCACCTAATTCCTCCTTTAGTGGTCCAAAAACAGGATGTTGTGTGAATGATTGCCGATGACTCATGTAAATTACAGCTGCATACAGTCTTTCTGTAATTTATGTTGCACTTTTAAGGTTTTCATTTGACTCACCCTCGTATGTAGTGACTCGGAGGTCCTGAGCAACTTCTTATACTGCGAATAGGTAAAAATGGCCCTGGTTGCATTTAATGTTGTGGAAAAGTCTGCAAAACATCTTACCTCCTGTTATCCTCTTAACAGTGACAAACAGTCATTCCCTGAACAGTCTCTTTTTTCACTCTCTCAAAGTCAATAATACAAAAAAAAAAAAATGTTTTTGTTAAATACCAGGTGCTTTTTATCTGTTTATTATTGGGTTTCAACTATGTGGTCTAACTAAACTAAATTTGATATATACTAAATTGTTACTATATAAAAATGCTAACATATTAGCACAAGAGCATAAACCTGTCAGAGCTGCTGTTGTGGAGAATTAATCAATATCTTTATCTTCAGATCTGAGAATTGACCAGTGTTGTGGTCTAGTCTAAATGATTAGACATCAGTTCTAATTAGCACTTACATTTATATCCTTAAGAAGATGTACAACTTTCACTGTTAGTTTAATTGTCTAATTGTTTAATTTCACTGTCACATTTAATGTCTCACCTTTTCAAAACACGATGTTCCACACATGTTCCACAGTAGCTACAGTGAGTCTGAGGTTTTACGCCCACCCACCACTATTTGTTTACCATGTGCCATTGTGTCCTATCAGTCAACACATGGTATGACGTGTGTGTACGTATATGTATATGTGTGTTTCAGGGCAGCTCGTGGAATAAAGGGGGGTGTCAGATGGTCGGGTTCATTTCCGGATAATTTCTGTCAGAGGACATCAATATGGCAGTGCCAGAGGCCTCAAGGGAAGGAGCAGGTAGAAAGTGTTGAAAGCTGGGAGATGTGGGTCCAGGCATGTTTTAAACACATGGATGTTGGGGCAGCTTTATGAGGTTTCACCAGTGTGTAGACGAGAGAATGTGGGAGCCAAAACAGCACAGGTCAAATCAATCTTTAATATATAATATATATATATATATCTGTGTGTGTGTGTGTGTGTGTGTGTGTGTGTGTATGTGTGTGTGCAGAGTGGGATGGAATATCTAGTGTCTGATGTATGAAACTAGAGCTTCAGTAGAATAACATGCACAGTACCATACAGACAGTCAGATGCTGGGAAGACTGGCTACAAACTGCACTTGAGCATGAACCGTCCTAACTGGGAGAATATGAAGGGTAGCAGCAAAGATGTATATAGGCAGAAGTAAGCATGAAATCTGGATGAACAGCCCTAAGAAGTGAGAATATTCTATGTGAGTGTAGAAGAAATTTCTAAGTCATAGCCATGCAATATGAGATAAGCTGTACCTGTAGTAAATTAAAGGTCCACTATGTAGGATTTTGGCGGTATAACAGAAGTGGAATAAACTCCATAAGGTACTTATGGAATTCATAAGAATGTTTTCATTAGTGTATAATTACCTGTAACTACAAATTGTTGTATTTTTGTGAGCTTAGAATGAGCCCTTTATATCTACATAGGGAGCAGGTCCACTTCTACAGAGTTGCCATTTTGTGCCACTACAGTAACCCAGAACGGACAAACCTGTAGAGAGCATCTTCCACATTTTGCATTTTTACAAGTGGCATCGTGAATCCAGAAGCAAGCACTGAAAGGATGACAAAGAATAACTGGAATCAGTGTTTGCTGGTGCTGGCTAAGAAGTTTGAGAACCCAAATTTTGAAAAATTGAGGATCATACTTAGCATGGAAAAAGGGAGTGTGACTGTAAGTACTTGGAAGTATGCTACAGGCACCGGATGGCCACCGTAAATTCTTATTCATGCTTGGAAAGGGAGGGGTAAGAGAGGGCCATTCAGATGGTTGAATCCTACACAGTGGACCTTTAATTCGTTTTTGGGGTTTACATCCATATCTGCAGAAGTCATGTTAGAAATAAGAGTTACATTCAATAAACAGAGGTTCTCTTCATTTCAGTTCACTGCAAGTCAAATGGTTTTCAGCACCTGGAGTTTCTTCTGTGGAATAAAACACAACATGGCTTGCTGTTATAAACAAATAAACCATGATGAATATTTTCCTCTAACAGCATATCCTGACGTGTTTTCCCAATTTGCCAATAATTACAATTTCTCATTTATTAATGAACAACATGTCTTGCATTTTAACCATTTATATATAGTTGGATTTAATGTTGTAGGATTACTGCTATCACCACATTGTTGATTATTTTAAAATAAGGGCATGTCATGAAGTGTTTGTTATTCTTATACTACAGCAGCAATTTTGCAATGAGTTTTTTTATAAAATTAAGAATGATGTCATACGTCTTACATTTAAGTTACAGTTACATTTAATAGTGTAGAATTTACAATCTGTCACGATCTGCCCCTCACTGCATGTGTGATGCTCATTGTGGGCCCGGCCGTACGCATTGTGATCTCGACAATTTCCATTGCGTGTAGCATGCCCTTCCACATTTCGATGCGAACTCACACTAAGGACTACAGTTGTTGTGTTCACATGCGCCCAGTCCATGTCACATGACCGATAATTGGATGCAGGTGCATCCAATCTTCCAGCAATCATGACACGTATAAAAGGAGTCTTAGTAGCATTGTGTCTTTGCGAAGCATTATCTTTACCCAGTGTTGCTATTGCCAAGCCATGTATATTCCTGTGTTTGCTTTCTGGTATTTTGACTCTGTTTCATGTGTTCTGGATTTTGCCTTTTGCCTTACCTACTCTGTGTTGTTTACCGATCGCCTGAACTTGTTTCTGTTAGTGGATATTGTTACTGCCTTTCGATTTGTGTGCTTTCACCTCTGTGTTTAATTAACATGTTTGCTTTACTGCCGTCTCCTACCTGCATTTGTGTCCAGCCATATCACATAATCATGACAGAATGCTTCGCCAAAACCGGGATGCAGCAGGATGAGAAAGCAGCCTGCGTTCCAGAGCTCCTGCGCCAGGCTGAGAAGGCGGCCTGCATTTCCGAGCTCCTGCGCCAGGCTGAGAAGGCGGCCTGCATTCCCAAGCTCCTGCGGCAGGCCGAAGAGGCAGCCTGCATTCCCGAGCTCCTGCGGCAGGCCGAGAAGGCGGCCTGCGTTCCAGAGATGCTCTGCGGCAGAGCCCCTTCAGAGAGAAAAGGGGAGGCTTTTGCTCTAGAGCATGCGTCTGGCTTCGAAGATTATGTCGTTGCTCTTCCGCCAGGCTTCAAGGATTATGTCGTCATTCCTCTGCCAGGCTTCAAGGAATATGCCAAGTCCATGTCCAAACCCATGCCTGAGCCCAAGCCCAAGTCCAAGCCAGAGACGAAGCCCGAGTACAAGCCAGAGTCCAAGCCAAAGTCCATGTCCACTCCAGAGTCCAAGTCCACACCCTAGTCCGACTCCAAGCCCATGCTGGAATCCAAGTTCAAGTCCATGCCAGAGTCAAAGTTTGAGTTGACACAAGGGCCAGGGCCAGAGCCAGAGCCCACTCCAGTCCAAGTCACCAGGCCAGAGTCAAAGCCCGATCCAGTCCAAGTGGCTAGAGCCAGTGACCACTCCTGTCCAAACCACAAGAATTGTTCCTGTCGAGGTCACAGAGCCTGTTTCTGTTGAGGTCACAGAGCCAGCCTGTTCCAGTAAAAGTCACAGAGACTGTTCCAGTAAAGACCACAAAGCCTGCTTCTTCACAAGTTACAGAACAAGTTCCAGCACAAGCTACAGCAACAGTTCCAGCACAAGCTACAGCACCAGTTCCAGCACAAGCTACAGAACCAGCTCCAGTACAAACTGCAAAACCAATCCCAGCTCAAGCTACAGTGCCTGTTCCGGCCAAGTCACAAAAACAGGTCAAGCTACTGACCTAGGTCCTATCCAGGTTACAGAGCCTGTTCCAGTCCCAGCTACAGAGCCTATCACAGTCACGGAACCTGCTCCCATTCCTGTTCCAGTTCCACTCACAATCATAGCTCAAGTCACTGAGCTCGCTCCTGCTCCTGCTCCTTTTCCAGTAGCAGTCACAGTCATGGAGCTCGCTCTTGTTCCTGTTCCAGTAACAGTCACAGCCCAAGTGACAGAGCCCACTCCTGTTCCTGTTCCAGTTCCAGCCTCAGAACCTGCTCCTCCTCCTGTTCCAGTCACACTCACAGAGCCAGCTCCTGTTCCAGTCACACTCAGAGAGCCTGCTCCTGCTCCATCCGTGCTCACAGTCACAGAGCCTGCTCCTACTCCAGCCGGAGCCACAGAGCCTGTTCCTGCTCCAGTCACATACACAGAGCCTGCTGCTGCTCCAGCCACAGCCACAGATCCTGCTCCTGGTTCCAACTGCAGCCACAGAGCACATCCAGGTTCCAATGTCCCCAGTTAAGCCTGCCTCTATGCCTGAGTTCCTTCCTGAATTCCTGCCTATGCCCTCATTGAGACAAAAGTTTGGCATGGTAGAGTCTAATGCCTGAGCCTACGGGCCCAGGCCCCCCACAGAACAACTTTGTTGGGTGCTCTGGGAGTAGTACTCGCAGTACCTCGCTGTACGTGCGACGCGCATTGTGGACTTGCATGTGCTCTTTGTGCTCTTGACAAGTTCTGTCATGCGTAGCGCAGAAGCACATGCTAAGGACTACAGTTGCCATGTGCACATGCTCCCAGTTCATGTCACATGAACTAGTGCATCCAATCTTCCAGCAATCATACCACATATAAAAGGACTCTTAGTAGCACCATGCCTTTGCGAAGCATTAGATTTACCCCATGTTGCTATTGCCAAGCCAGGTATATTCCTGTGTTTGCTTTCTGGTATTTTGACTCTGTTTTCTGTGTTTTGGATTTTGCCTTTTACCTTACCTACTCTGTTGTTTGCCGATCGTCTGAACCTGTTTCTGTTAGTGGATATTGTTACTGCCTGCCGATTTGTGTGCTTTCATCTCCGTGTTTAATAAACACGTTTGTTTTACTGCCGTCTCCTACCTGCACTTGTGTCCAGCCATACCACATAATCGTGACACAATCTTTTATTATTGGCCTCAGATTATGTAGATCGTCCACCATAGAAGTCCCTGTGAATGAGTTGTTGCTAAAGAAACCATAATATATTTTAAAATACTAACGTGATTTGAATTACAGCTGTTAATTTGAATATGCAAGGCAGTATGGTCAAAGCTGTGATTATAGAAAATTAGACAGATTTGAGAATTAAATGATGCAGTAGTATAATACAGGTACAGTATCGTACTTAAATAAGAAAAATTGCATCTGTGTGGAACTCAGTAATGTGAATCTAAATGAGTGCTTTATTCTCTCAGTTACACTTGGAGGGTGAAGCTGTTCAGCATATAGATAAGAGACTCATAGACAGCGCTAGTATTAAATGTAAATATTAAATATGTGGTGTGTATAAAGCATTTATATAATATTAATTTCTAACTTTTTCAGATTCCATTAAATGTAGATTGTTCCAATATAAACAGTCATTTCCAACATTTCTCAACACTAAATATTTTGTGATTACACTTACACTTATTCCTTGATTAGATTTTCAAAGTTTAGAGCATTTATAATGATGTCATTTAAACAGAAATGCTAAAATACAGGGTGTTCAGAAGCTTTGGACTGGCAATATTTGCTATACTGATTAAAATGAAATAAAGGTTCAGATGTCAGATTCTGTGTGTGTGCATGAGTGTGCCTGTGTGTGCAGGCGCGTGTTTGCGTGTGTGTGAGTGCATGCGTGCACATGGTATTTATAACAGCCTAAAGGAAAAATTACTTCTTACTAATTTCTTTCGATTTAATGTCAGCAGAGCTCATTCTGAAATGCCTGCTTTTAGTAGAAATACAGCTCAGATCCAGGGATGCAAGTCAAAACCAAACTGTTCCTGGCCTTATTCTTTTTGTCTGGGTTAAACAGTGGTCTGTAATTCTTTCCTGGATTATATCAATGTTTTTTTTCTTTGTTAGAAACTCACATTAAACATGCAACACTGCTTTATGTTGGATGGCAAATTAAAATAAAAGTGAAACTAGAGAACATGCAAATTTACCATGCTGCAAACACACAGTCCAGATCAAAGATGAGAAGGAAATGAGAAATAAGCAGCAACAAAGCATCTGCTCACACTACCTTCCTCCTTTCTTTAACCTCAACACCCTGCTAAGCCCCATGGCCCTGAGGTCACACAAAATTCACTCACACTGAGTCTGAAAACATAAAATGCCAGAGCTCCCATAATCCCCTTGCAGTGTGTTTCCACTTTAGCAATAATTGTATTTTCCCTGCACATATTTAATAGAACAACAGCAACGCTTACTGCTCATTTAATTCCTTCCAGGTGTTCACCATTCAAATAAAGGAGAAGGGCACTGATATGAGTGTGGATCACTGACCAGTTAATCACTGCTCACTCCCTCGGCTAAGCTCAACAATTCTACTACATTGTAGTTAGCATAAGGATGATAGCGCAAGAAAATGTTTCTGCGTACAGTATTAGTAGAACAACTAATGCCAGCCTTACACCCAATGACTTTTTAAGTGATTTCACCATCACGGGCAAATTCCTAATATCAGTAAAAGATAATGAGTGTTTTGCCAGAATTGGGGCACGCTCCCATCATCTCGATCATTTGGTGTGAGATGGTCAGGATAGTCTTAAGTCGATCTTTTTCTCGTCCTGCCATTACAGTAAAATCAACCCTGTGTAATATTAACTTTAGTCTTGGCTCATGCAAATAGTGACCCATGCAAATAGTTAGTCTTTTTAAAATAATAGATAATTGCTTGAAATTTCGTTTGGTGTAAGACTGACTTGTGACATGTCTTTAGATGTGAGAAGATGTCAGTCTTTTAAAAGTCTTTTCAAAGTTTTCTAGTTTATGGTTAGTATTACATTCCTCTATATACAAAATTCAGATAAAACGTAATTGATATTTTGCTCCTGATTTACAGAGGATTTACTAGCAAAGGCCAGAATGTCACGCAATTAATTAGTCAGTTTAGCATGTGTTAGTGCGCATATTATATATGTGGCATTTAAAAGCAAGTAGAAGCATGAGAGCTGAGGAAAGAGCAGGAAGACTGAAGACATTCTTTGATCAATGATGCCATCTACTGGAGGCACCAACCAAATAATTTATGTCCAAACATTGGGATCTGCATAGAAAAATGCTACAAAAAACTTTAAAGTTCAGCATTAGGGATTCACTGAAAGTGTAACACTAATAATTTACAACCAGAAAAGTAAAATTGTCAAAGATTAATGACCAAAGAAGTTATCCTGTTTTTAGTTTAAAAAAAAAAGATTAAATATGCAAAGCATCAAAATACAAAAACATAAGGTTAGTTTAGATCGTAAACAGAATTAGAAATTTTGACTAATATTGTGTTGTTTCTTCAAAGACAACAATGTCACTAAAGCATTGATTAAGAGAAAAACCATTTCACTTAAACAAAAACAAACACAAACAGACAAAAACACCTAAAACAATCACTTAGTTATGAAGGAATATATAATATATAAATGAATGAATTAATTAATTAAATATATAAATGAATCATATGATATCATATGAATAAATAAACACAATAATTGATTAAAGTGTAATGTGGCACAATTGTATTTATTTGTTTGTTTGTTTCATTAATGCAGCATGTGAATATGCCTTGTCATTACACCAGACAGCTTAACCCATCAGACACAGAGAGCTTAGTGATTAGTTGAGTATTTATACAGTCTTATATACAGTCTTATATAGTCTATAACAATCTTTATAGTCTATAACAATCAACCCATAAACGACTTGTCAGTCATCTCCATGGCAACACGCAGAGTGTCTATTCACCCAGACAGACAGACAGTCAGACAGAGACAGATTGTCCATGGTTAAGGGCATGGTAGGAAATCAGTTTTAGTTTCTTGTGCATTTGTGATAAAAATAATTCATGAAATCACCATGTCTTTGAGTGAGGTATATTTGATATAGCATGTTTCTGTAGGTGTTTCTGCTGTAGTTTATCCAGAGAGCATTTACAGCATAGCTCATGTACTTATGTAGCTAATGCCAGTGCTTATTATTCCCTTAGCTAAATAGCCACACATTATATGCTATAAGTAATTGCAGACATTTCTTAATATTGCATCATCATTTGGCAAAAATACTCTGGTTGGTAAAATAAAATGATGGACCGCAGATTGTCTTCACTCACCTATTAATGTTGTGGTTTCAGGAAGGTAGAAGCTTGATCAGCTTGACCCGATGAGCAGTAAGCATAATCAGAAGATTACCTACACTTAGAACACCTGGCGGTGCAGGACAGACATCAAACACTTTTTTCTTTATCTATTTATAGTTACAGTACATGCCACAATTATTGGCACCCCTTGTAAAAAGGGTAAAAATGGTTAGAAAAAATCCACCTTTTTTTGAGGTAGTTTTATGTCACACTGAAAAAAATGAGAAATATCCAACTTTTAATTGAAATATTTTTTTAAATTATTATTAATTTATTAAAACAAAGCTCTTATTATGAAATCACATGTCACAACTATTGGCACCCCTGCATTTAATACTTGTGCAATCTCCTTTTTCCAATAAAGCAGCACTTCTCCTGTACATTTTTATAAAGTTGGTGAATACAGAGCAGAGCCTGAGACCATTCCTCTTTCCAGGACATCTCCAGGTCATCCACGGTCCTAGCTCCTCTCTTCTGCACTCTCCTCTTCAGCTTAAACCACAGGTTTTCAATGGGGTTCAGGTCAGGGGATTGAGATGAAAATAATTACTTCTTGATGAGGGATTTGTTTTTCTCTGAATAAATTTATTTCAATTAAAGTTTGGATTTTTCTCATTTTTTTCAGTGTGAGATGAAGCTACTTCACCATTTTTAATAATATTTACAAGGGGTGCCAATAATTCTGGACGGCACTGCATATGCACATGTTGTGGAACAGCCACAGAACAAGTTAGTTCCTGATATCACCTACATTACACTCCTGCCCTGTTATAGCAGCTATAATCAGTTGTTCCCGCACAAGCCTCTCTTTCATTTGAAGCTAATAAGACAAACAGAGCTTGTCATTTTACAGAGAAACACAAAAAAAGCACTGTGTACATGATCTTTGCTCAGTCGAACTAAATGGAAATGTCAGCCAATGTAGTGAGTAGAATGTCATTTTGAAAAAGAGGGCTTGTAGAAATGATGAAGCAATCATTACAACTGTTTGAGGCTATAAAAAACTGGATTAGCTCAGATCATGTAAAATGTACCTAACCAGTACAAAACCAGTCATGCACTTTTTCAGTCACTTTTCAGATTTTCAGTTTAAAATATAGTACGGTGATCTAGGAATACTAATCATAAACTCAATTCTTTATTATTATTATTATTATTATTATTATTATTATTATTATTATTATTATTATTCATTAGCAGTCATCATCAGTAACAGAAATAGACAAAGGTGTAGCTGCTCCGCTGTCTGTGTTTAAAGATACCGTATGTATTTAGGCTGCAGGATTGGGAGAAATTCTGAGCTGTTAGTAACAAACACTGATAAACTGATGGCTGTCTTGGGATGAGGGATGAAACATCTTCAGAGTTATAAAGCATGATTGGATGCATTACTATGAGACATTTGTAATGATGCATAAACAGAGAAGGAAAATCCCACACATCAGTGCCAGGGCGAGCCTTAGTCAGTCTGCATTTGGCTTTGCGTCATCGTTGCGTCCCTACGTTTACCTAACACCCTACAGGGAGACCTGACTGAACACAGATAACACACAGCAAACTGCTACAAAATCCCACATTGCCCTCAGCCAGCAGCACACATGTCTTTTTATTGTCCATTGACGTCATTAGTTAATGTTCACACTGCTTACAAACAAAAGAATGAATTCTGTACTCAGGCAGTAATAAACACTTCATGTGCCTGGAAAGCTGAACCTTCTTATTTATTCTTATATCATTCTGGTTTTGTTTGAGTTATTGTTATTCTTGTTATTGTTATTCTTATTATTATTGTGTATCACAAAGCAATAACAAAATGACCACATGCCCCCAGAAAAATCAGTAATAATAATAATAATAATAATAATAATAATAAGGAGAAGAAGAAGAAGAAGAAGAATAGGCTAATATCTTATTGAATAAAAAGGTTTTTGTTAGTGGAGTTCTACCCTCAGTGTTCTATTATTATTGTTGTTGTTGTTATTGTTGTTTGTATGTGGGAGAGATTCAAAACTTAATTTTTTTATTGAAATTTGACGTGGAGCAGCAGGATTTATTTTAATTTATAGTGGTTTTGGATGAAAAGTACCCCATGTCATTTATCATACACGTACAATGAGCACACAATGTAAGTTTACAAGCGCTAGAGTCCGGTGTGACCGTTGAGTCCAGCATCACATGACCTCGTGCCATTCTGGAGCAAGCTTGTTGTGATGCTTCATCTGCATGTACCTGACACATCTGTAACGAGCCATGGCTTTGCTAAGAAGTCTTTATTTTTTTGAGATCCTCGCCTTGCAGCTGGTGTCACTTTTCAGCGCTGATGTTTCTGAAGCGCCATCTGCGCGCCTAATTCCAGATGTGTCCAAGCAGCGCTTCTGGCATGATGCGCTCCCGGTTCGAGATGTTCGGCGTCATGTAGCGCGCAAGAAAGCGCCTCGTTTTATGATGGAGCTGTACGAGGAAAATATCCGAAACCCTGCGATTCTGCAAGGGAACATCGTGAGGAGCTTCGCAGGTGCGTAAAACCTTCAGCAGCACTCAGTTCAGTACACAGAACTCCACCTGAAGCTGCTCTTTTCACAGACACTAACACACCTTTTTCCCCTTACCTTTTTGCTATTCTGTTATATCGGTACTGTAATTGTTTTTCAGCGCAATCGAACGGCGCGTTTCACTTTTTTAACCTGACATCATTTGGCCACCGAGAAAAGCTCACCAAAGCGGAATTCCGGTGGTTTCGGCGCGCGCACGCGGTTTTACCTGGACATCACTTTTACAGAGTAAGTTTTACTCTAGTTTGTTCTGAAATAAGGCGGATTAGACTCTCTCTGATGATGATGATTTTAGGTGGATTTATATGAAGTACTGGACAGCCGAGTGAAACCATGGCGAGGAAACCTGATCCTGTCGCAGTTGCTGTCTGTGTACACTGAGGCATGGGAAGTGTTTAACATCACACAGACGGTGAGTTCCACTCACTTATTCTGATACAGACACACAGATGATGATGGTGGGGCCTGAATATTTGCTCTTCCATTGCCATATGAAGAGTGTATCAGGGTAAAGTAATGTGGTATTTCTGTTACCAGACACAAGCCCAGAAATTACTGAAAGTGTTCGCAAGCTGTGATATCTACCAAACGGGGGTTTACTAACAACTCACTTAGTACAGTTTTACCCAGGCCACAATTAATTTTTTTTCTATTTCTGTAAGTTCATCTAATATAAAATAACTGTGCACTAACATTTTGCAGAAAAGTCTATTTTTTACAGCTAGCATAGTTTGTGATTAGTGTATTTTACTTCAAAAATCTGAAAAATATATAATTTGCCCAGGGGTGTCTAAATTTGCAAACTCAATAAAACTCAATCACTTACATTGTTGACCTTCTACAGATATCAAAGCAATTTCAAAACAGCCAGTATGATCTGTGAAATGGTTCACATTATTTCTCCTTTTTCTGTTACTCCGTCACTGATTCACAAGATCGTCATGAATCCTATCAGGGTGTGTGTGTGTGTGTGTGTGTGTGTGTGTGTGTGTGTGTTGTTTTGTTTTACTTTTGTTTGTTTTTACTTCTGGGTGCTCTTTTCAATACAATAGTCTAATGTTAATACCATTTCAGAATGATTTTATTTTGATTGATGTTTCAGAATTGTGAAATCTTTATGAATAATTGAATATATCTGTTCTAATTGAACAGTGGTTTTAATGCTAATATTTTCTTAGTTGATCAGTTGTTGAATTTCCAGGAGGTCCATCATTTTTTATTTGGTTACAGTGATGGAAATCACAACCTGTCAGGTAACAAGGCAGATATTTTCCTTCGGCTTAGGGGTCGCCACAGCGTAGCCATTTGTGTCCGAATGTTTGATTTGGCTAAGTTTTTACGCCAGATGCCCTTCCAGACACAACCAGGATTCGAATCCGAGCCACAGCGGTGGAGGTAACCAGGTAGATAAAGAATGTAAAAACAAATGGAGCTTTTATTAATAGCAGGCAAAGTCCATCATGTGAGGCAAAAGGCAGAGTCAAAAATAGGCAGTAGTCAAAACACTTGGCAAAAAGGAATATCAAAGACAAGGCAAAGGCAAAATCCAAAGTCCAAAAACCATCATTTAAATACCAGGTATACCAGAGCATAAACAAAAGGCTTGGCATCAACTGAAAATAGATTACCACTTCACAATAAGCAAAATGAACAAATGACCTTAAATAGTGTGAACAGTGAGGGTAAACCAAACTCAAAACAGGTGCAAGCAGCCAATAATCAGGAACCTGTGAGCAGGGAAGTATAGAGAAGTGCCAGCAGTTGCAGTTTTCAGTGGCCATGTTTGAAGGCCACTGAGACTGCTGGGAAACAAGTCCATAAAGCGCTGAGATTGGAAAACAGGTGGCAGAGATGACATGACAGGACCTTCCATGAGGAACTCATTCCAGGACAGACAGATTTTTTAGGCCTTCTCCGGGGGCCAAGAACCATGTTTGTGCGAGTGCTGCACATGAAATTTCTGGAGCACAGCAGGGTCAAGGATGTCTTGGTGTGGGACCCAGCACTTCTCTTTAGGACCATAACCCTCCCTCTGCACCAGGTACTCAAGCCGATCAGTCCTCCAATGTGAGTCGAGGATGTTGCTGACTCAATTGGCCAGCCATCCATCAATCTCCAGCAGAGCAGGAGGGGTGCTGGAGGCTGCATGTAGCCAGGGGACCTGAGACTGCTGACTTGAGGTGGGACACGTGAAAGTTGGCCAGAAGCTATGACATGGAAGGTCCAACTGGTAGGTTATGTCATTAATGTGCTTGAGGAGCTTATATAACCCAATGTACCTCATGCCAAGGTTGCAACACCTGAATCTACCTCCGGGGTACTTGTTTGCCAACCAGACGTCCCTGGTCCCCTGGATTATAATGTTGGGGTCTCTCCCATGCCCTAGTCAATGAGGTCTTTGGTACGGTACCCCACCTGTTCTAGCCGTCTGTGGGCCAGCTCCCATATCCAGTCTCTCCCCCAGAACCAATTGTTGAAGCCTCCATGGGAGTGGCATTCCAAGGAAATAATGGGGGCTGATACCCCACACATTGAAAGGGGTGATCTATGACAATCATGATGACTATATTTCCCTGACACTTGCGCAGAATGGTGATGAAATCAATGGAGAGTTGTGACCATGGTTGGGTAGGCACAGGCAATGGCATGAGCTTGCCAACAGGGAGGGTGTGAGCAACCTTGGACATGGCACAGGTAGAGCATGATGACATACTTGTTGATGTCAGTGAGCATGTTAGTCCAGCAGTACTTAGTTTGGAGTAACATAACATTTTATATAGT
>JAQMYM010000006.1:2285173-2299664 GCA_030014255.1 Parauchenoglanis ngamensis
TTTATAATAATTTTATAAAACTCCCCCCCCCCCCCCCCCCGGCTTCCCTTTAGGGCTTACATATATTTCAGTTAATGCTCAGAGGTAGATACCTCAGATTCATATCTCCGGGAAATCTCAGGAGTTGTTAATGTGTTAAAAACCTCTGTGTAAAAGTGCATGGACACTGATTGATCGAAACACAGGTTTATTTAGACCAGTCGCTTAAAACTGACCATTCTTACTTAATACGAAATATTTGACATTTGTTGAGAGTTTTTATTGGAATGGTTTACATTTTATGAAGCCATCAACACAGCCTCATGCAATCAATCAATCATTTCAAAATACACAAAATATTACATAAATACTCCAAATATGTAGTTAATGTCCAATTTAACCTTTAAATATGCCATTTAAGACATAAAGCCACTACTTTCACTTTTCTCTATTTAATCAGTGCATCCTGTCCTCTTCAAATGTATATATGTCAAAGAATGTGGACATTGTTATTTTTTAAATACACTTGCAGTAATCACTAGGAAAATCACTATATTTTAGACATTCTTGTAATAACATAACAATAACAACCCGGTCAAACATCACAAAATACATAATCTTTAGAAAATTACCAAGGCCAATACCAAAGGCAGGCAAGAAACTAGAGTATTTTAGAGCTAGGAGCAAAACATGTATAAAACATGTACATTCATTTAGGACAAAATACTAATGCCTGAATGCAGACTCACATAATTCCAAGACCATTTATTGGTCTATAAGATAATTATATTTATCCTCATCTATTTTAATATAACAAAATCAAATTCTGATTATGTTTAATCAAAAGTGCTCTTTTAATACATACATCTTATGTGTAGTGTAGACGCTCTTTTTTGTGCTTTTCATAAAGGTCATCATGCTCTTCTATCCCACTGGCTTGAAATAAGTCCAAGTAAGCAGGGGTAAAAACAGAGAATGGTTTGACAGTGGGTTTCGGTTATGGTAAAGATGAAACTGGCACTGGGACAAAGCCATGATATAGCATAAGTGGAGGTGCATTCACAATTTCTACAGATTGTGCCCGTGGTACAGACCCATCAAGTGACTGAACTGGAAGTTGGACATAGCTTCCTGTCTCTGGATCAAAGAAAGTTTTCGTCTTGACCTGCACTGGCATGTCCACCACAAAGTAGTGTCCAGAATCGAGATCCTGCAGAAGCTTCCTTTGGGTCATTGGGAAAGACTGTGGTACAATGTTGTTTGCTGGAGAGCCATAAGTATGCTCAATGCTGTTTTGTTTCAATGGAGCTGTTTGTGCAGTGCCAAGCTTCTTTAATGTCCCAGTATTGGTTTTAGAGACAGGATCTTCAGAATTATGTAACATATGCTCACGTGTGCCACTTGAAAATCTATCCAAACTATGAGCCCTGCGGTACATCTTATGTGGTAGGTATTTCTCACTAGTACGTCCCAATCTCTCACAGTCAACATTTATATTCTGGGTGTCAAACTGATCTTTGTGTTGTGATTGATTTTCTTTTTGTTTTTCAGCCACACTGCTCTTTGCATCACTATCCATATTGATTAGGCTGCTATGATGTCCACACTGTAGTTTCCTTCCAGTATCTTTCTCCTTTCCATGGCTGTTTGGTTTATTATCTCCAGTGGCATGTCTTTCACTTGTGTGACTCTTTGGCAGAGAAGTCTCTCTGCTGTTTTTCCCAGTGCTTTGATTACTGCCACCTCTGTCAATGCTATGTTCTCGTTGATATGATCTGTCACTGAGAACTTTATCACTACTGTGGTGCCTCCTCTCACGTTTCTGAGAGGAACTCTTCTCGCTGCTCCGGCCACGTTCTGATTTACTTTTAGCTTCCGCCTTCTGGATCCTCTTTGTGGTCAGCTTCATGGCACGACGCAGGGCTTTCTCTGTTTTTGGAGGGACAGCAGGTGGCTTGCCCTGAAGTGGATTTTCAATGCCACTACAGGCTGATTCAGATCTCTCACTTGGTGCCTTTGATCCCTGTATGCTGTCTGTAGGTGCAGTGTTGAATGCAAGCTCCTCCGCAATGTCTCCTGCACTCGTTTCACAGCTTTCTATTCCCTCTGAATCTGCACTTATAGCCAATTGCCACTCCTCTTCTTCTGGCACTGTGAAACTATCCGTTAGCCCTTTTCTCTCCTGGTCTGTGGTGGATTGAGAGAATGGAGTGGGTACAATCTGTTTTGATGACTGGCTTGGCTGGGTGACTCGGACAGGTGAAGAAGGCAAAGCTGTGCTTTGCACATCCACAAATTCCTTGAAAAGGTCTGGATCTTCTTCACCCTTTTCAGACCCACTTAAGCTTTCTCTAGGAGACCATGGCTGTGTAACTCCTGCAACAGTTTTATGGAGTATGGGTCTTACTGTTTTGGTAACAGGGGATGCACTGAATGTGTTATCTTTCACTTTAAATAAAGCAGGTTTTCCCAATGTGGGAGAAGAAGCATTGGACTGGCATGTTGGTGTTAGATTGTGAGCTGATTCTATCAAACAGCGCACCCACCCTCCTTTTTCCACATCTTTTGCAAGTTGAACTGCCATGTCTGTATTATGCAGTTTACTTTCTGGGTTGCTACTAGAACAGGAATCCATTGTATCCAAATTCTCATATTTTCTTTCCTCAATTTTGTTCAGAGATGGTGACTCTTCTGATTTTTGTGAAAAGGAGGAGTCTTCTGATAGTTTGGAAAGTAGATTGCCTTGTTCTAATTGTTTAGTATCTACCAATAATGAAGGTTCCTCTTGATTAAGAATATCGTAAAGGGTTATCCTATCCATCGGAGCATTAACAGGGTTTAACAAATTCAAGGTTGGCGTCTTCTCAGATTCATCATTAGGTTCGTCAGATTTCCTAAAATGGTCAGTTAAGTACTCTTTGACAGAGTTTTCACCATGATATTGGGATTTGTTCTGGTTGCCTGTTTTTCTCAAAACATCAGAAGCAATTTCATTCTCTGATTTATATACATCTTTTTTGTCCTCTTCATTTCTTGTGACATCATTGTGAACAGTTTGTTTGCTCTCTTTTTCAGCAATTTCTCCACCTAGATTTTCTTCGATTCCCATGGCTAGTTTTGAATCTGTGTCTGGTAGCTCCTTGTTGTCTGAATCTGCCTCTCTTGCATTATGATTATGTTTTGTTAAAATTTCTTCAACTTCAGGAAAGCCTATTATATCCTTTGGTGAAATTGCTTTTTGTTTTAATAAGTCATTTCTTGAGTAGACCATGAGACTGTTTGCTTGACTCAAACATTCTTGGACATTTAAAATAGTTGGTACTGCTTGTTCTCTGTTTACTTTTCCCATTAGTGATGATACATGTCCCTTTACTGGTCCTTTATTCTTTGGTAAATTAGATTTTTTGACTTCTGTGCTTAAACATTCTTCCTGTTTCACTGATCTCTCAACACTCCCTACATCTTCCTTTCTTTGACTTTCATTCATTGCTATGTCTTCACTGTGGGAATTTGCTCTTTCTCTTCTAGGAGGAGCCTCGGGTTTATAAGAGCCCTTCTTTTTCTTTATATATGATTCATCTTCACCAACTCTAATTAACTTACTGTCAATGTAGTCCTGAATTACTGAGCTTTCTTGATCAAGGCTTATACTTTTATTCATGCACACTGTTTCTTTAAGTTCAGTTATATTAGCCATTGACTTGATATTGCTCGTGTCACCTGGTTGGCCATGTCTGTTAGATCTGTCCATGTCTGTATATATCAGTCTACTTGGGCTGTGCTTTGCAGCACCTTCCTGCTTATAAGGTTCAGCTAATTTTACCTCAGGCACTTGACATTCACCATGATTGGTGTCTATGTCTGACATGCTTCGAACATTTTGGCTAGTTGGTGTAAATTCAGAAATGGCCTTCTGACCTCCCCTGTCTGGTAGAACACTTCCTGATATTTCCTTCTGACTCGATGCTAGCATACTTTCTTGATTATGGTTTCCTTTTATGGGTAAATCCTGTCCACTTTGCCTAACACTTTGCTTTTTATTTTGTTCTCTCTCGGCAATCCTTTTCTCCAAAGCCACTGTGGCTAGCTCATACTTATCCTTTACTATGTTCTTTTTCTTTGAGCCTGGGACTGCATCTGAGGGCTGTTCCTTTAAAGTAAACAGCGCTATTTTTGCTGATGTGTTTCCTTTCATAGAAAAAGCATCTTTTTTGGCTACTCCTTGTTCAGTGCATATACACAGATCATTCTTCGAGGGTATGCTATAATTATTTTTCGTAAAAGCATTCTTTGTTAAACTTTCTGTGATGAGTGGATCATCCATATTTTCCTGTATTTTCCCATTATCTTTATGCACATTTACATTCAATTCCCTCTTTCTTGGCTCATCTCTTCCTGCAAAAATTAAATTCTCTTGCCAATATTCACATTCACCTTCATCAACAACATCATCTTTATCATCTGCATTCACATATCTTTGATTTTTGATGTAGTTGTTTTGTCTTGCAGAAAATAAATGCTTAGGTTTTGTTTCTTTTCTGTGACATTTATTATATTTGATAGGTCTTTCCTCTGCCTTAAATATTTCTGCTGTATTCAATTTGTCTTGATTCCTACTACCTGAACGTTTCAGGGCATCTTGTTGTCCATTGTTTTTCTGTAAATCTGTAGGAGAATGTTTTTCTTTCAGAGCTACAGCATCTGTTTTCTCAGACAGTACATTGTCTGCAGTCTCAGCATGGTTCAGGTGGGTATGTTCATGGTTTTCATTGTTCATTTCTGGCTTAGTCAAATAACATTTTCTTTGCAGTTCTTTACTATCCTTCTCTGGCATATATTCTTTGCTCAACTTTTGTTCTACACTTTTATTTACTGTAGAATGAGAACCAAGGACATCCGTTGACATGGTTTTAGTATTTAATTCCACTGGACTAGATTTCCGGTACAAATTTAAAGATGGATATGTAGCTTTGGCCAAAGGGTTCCTTTTTGATTTCAAAGATTGAATAGGTGAGCCTCTATTTCCAGCTTGCAGTAGACTAAGTCCTAAGAAGTCATCTGGCAATGCGCTATTTATATGACCGCTGGACCGAGAGCTTTGTAGGTCTGCAGTGTCAGGACTCATTGGATACATATTGGTTTTTTGAACAGGTGTTGTGGTTTTAAAATCTGTGATTTCTGGTCTTCCCAGAACATTTTTGGTAACATCCTGTTCAATCAGAGGAGACAGTTTATTTTGGTCTGCTGCACCTAAACCTTTATACTTTGGAGGGCTGTATGTTGCCTTGACCCGTTTTCTGTTGTCCTTGATATTAAACAACAGACTTGATGCCTTGGATTTGTATCCTTCTCGTTTGATGTCAGGTGATGGGTGAATCTCTGTCTCATGGAGTGCTGTGATATCGAGGGCTGCAGGTGAGTGAACAGACTGCAGTGTCTCTGAGGTTCCTGTACCCTGTCTGGAAGGTATCACTGGAGTCAACAGCTGTGAAATACTGAATGGAGTTGAATTTAAGCAGGTTGGTTCTTCCATTGTTCTAACCTCCGTTTTATTTTGTTTGGCACTCTCCTCTCCAGTGTTTGACCTTTCGCAGGCAGGTGAGCTGATAAGTGGCTGAATAACATTTTTCGCCCTGCTTCTACTTTTTCTCCAAGGAGCATGAAGGTCCCCTTCAGATTGACACCTCTGAAATGATCCAGAGGATGTCTGCAGGACTTGTGGCTGAAGAGTCTCAATTTGAATGTCAGGCAGTTTTGGGAAATTTAGCTCAGAATGTTTTTCTGGTACTGGAGGTCCAGTTTTCTGTGTATGTGCTGTACAATTGGATAAATCGGGTCTAGATTTATGCTCAGGTTTCAGAGGTGAGGTGCTTTGGCTTGTCCCTCTTTTATTTGGCTCTGGTACATGTAACCTGTTTGAATTGTTCAGTTCTCTGTAAAGTGAGGAATCGTATAATCCAGCTGGGCTATTGCATGGAAACACCGCCACGCTCTCCAGTCCAAACCTATTTAAGTCTCCCCAGGACTGGAATGGGCTGAATTCACTGTGAAGGAAAAAGTTTTTGGAATTCAGTTTTCTCAGCTTAGCAGATTTGTTGTGTTGATTTTTAGATGATTTTCCTGATGAATTATATAAATCCTGGATTGATTTATTACCAGTCCCTTTCTCAGAGGGTTTACGATGACCTTGATGAATGTGTTCATCCATAAGGTGGTTTTGATAATCTGAAGAAAACGCTGATAGATCTGTTTGGATGCTAAGCAGTGCTGATTTGTCCCAAGAATCCCCATTTGTCATTTTTGTGTCATTGTTCTTCTTAGCTGTAAATGCTGAAAAAAGTGATGACATCTTTGATCTGTTTTTATTCATTTGCCATGGTGTGTTGTAAACACCATTGGGACGGTGAGTTCTATGCTTTTTAACATCTAAGGCAGAGTTCTCTCGAGGTTTTTTTGGTATCTCTTCAGCTAGTGGCTTGTGACAGTCTACTGGAGATGGTAAAAGCTCTGAGTCATTGTAGATTGCCTCATCACCGATGCACAGACTCTTAAAGGCTCGGTCTGTAAGGTTCATGACCTCTCGGTCTGTCTCATCCATAAAGGTATCCAGGTTCGAAGGGTGCTGCATTCCTTCTTTATGGCTCACATGCTGTTTCTCCAGGCAGCTCATGGTGAATGTATAATCCACACACTTCAGACTGATGTCTGTAACATCCTACATGATTATCACCAGTATTCCACCACTAGCTTGTGATTTTCCTATAAAAAAAACAAACAAACAGAAAACAGTTTATATGAAATTACTTCCCTTTAAGCAAGCCATTCAAGAGGGTTTAACCTTCTTGTGTGTTAAACCAGAAGGTTAAAGTGCACAAGTACATTTAGGAGAAATGCACCAAGCCACATATAAACTATTTTTAGGAAAGCCTGGGATGCCTATCTGCCTTTCCCAACACATAAGCCATGTGCAGCAGCATGACTACAAGCATGAAGATAAGCAATTCCCATCCACGGGCTTAACAAAAATAGCTCAGTATTCACATGATGCACAAGACCTGCCTGTTGTTGATGTATTGTTTCAGGTCATTACACCAGTTCGCACTTTGTTAACCCCTCTGCAATCCATACTGATGGTAACACAAACATTAAAACAGACTAAAAAAACGACATGCACAAGAAAGCCATTAAACTCCATAGTTGCTGAGGTTTTCTGACAGCTTGCTCAAATGCTCAAGCTGTCATCATTTTCCTTCCTTGTCTTAAAGCATAATAGAACTAAATCACACCAGTACAATTCCAGGCAAAACACAAATATATTGTAATTGAACAATCCTTAAAGATACAACTGTTATTTTCGAATGTTAGACAACTTGACAGAACTCCGGTGACGACCAAGAATAAAACCATAGCAGATGTTATAAAAGATGACCAAAGAAAGCAGCCAAGAGAATTTGGATGCCCCAACTTTTTTCCAGTGCTCATAATTTCATATCAACTTGCTGTCTGGATGATTTCCCTGCATCTGTTATTTACATGTAACTAAAACCTATGCTACCGAAACAAGACCTCAGTAACCTCCATGAAAAACTTTAAAAGTCATTTTCTTTTGAATTTAAAACATACGAATCAAACTTGAATTGTAAAAACTAAATCATATATAGCATTCTTGATACAGAAAATGTACTAAAATGGTACACAGTGGCTTCAAATATTATCAATAAACAGAGCAGAATAAAAACTATACTTAAGCTTTTCAGAACTATCTACTTATGCACTTAAGTAATGAATGCTTTGGAAGTCCACGTAATCCATGAAATTCATGTAATCCATGAATACTAAGGATTAGTGCCTAACCCACTTGACCAAAAAAAACCCCCAAAAAAAACCCTTCATTTTCTAGAATTTGTACAGAGAACAAGCACTTATGTTCGTTTAGTACTGTTTATCAATTAATGATAAAACTGACTTACTTCTTACCTTTTGACTCGGTTTCCATTTTCCATGTTTCAACAAATCCATTCAGAACCACCTGTTTAACCAAATACAGCAGCTCCCATCATATGGATGTGTGATGAATGGTAAGGTAGAAATCCACAGGCAAACAAAAAGAATGAACGCTCGCAAGGCAAGGCAGAGCCTACCAAAATAACTGCAGTAGTTGAGCGAGCCTGAACACAGCAGGGGCATGAGAAGTAGCTGGTAAGCACTCATCTGCTATTTTGGTATTGGGGCATAAGCACCATTGCTGTCCCCTTAGTACCTCTTAGCCCCCTAAAGAGATGACAACTGCTATTCAGGAAGCTCCAGAGCTGCCTTCTTTTCACATGTGCTGTTGAGGTATAGGTGGCTGCACTGAGTCTGGCTGAGTGACTCATTTTTGCCTCCTGCAAACAGCCGAGTCAAATATAGCCACATGCATCAAGTGAGCAAGTGTCACACAATTTAAGTGTGGAATAAGAGGCAAATGGAATCTGATTACCTTGAAAGGCTTGCTTTGGTTATCACTCACGCTAGTCATGTTTATTAGTAACACTCTCTGTTCAGAATCTTGCTAGTCATATTTGTTGGTTATGACCAGAGAAATGATTTTTGCTTTTAAAGTTCACAGTCAGTAATTTGTGGCTAAGTCTTCTCAAATTTCACTACTGCACCATGTCATGCTAGTTAAGCTGTCATGCTATTTATGCTGTTCTATTTCAAACACCATGTATTTTGTACACTAATGGCCTGAAGATTTTCCTCCATAACTCAGCCAATCAGTCAATCAGCAATGAGCAAGAATGGTGTCTGATCTGCTGAATGGTGGCTGAATGGTTGCTGATCTGGCAAATTTAATCAGGTAAATTGAACCAGCACATTCAATATCTGGAAACATAAAATAAATTAGGTCAATAAATATACAATATATATTTAAAATGTTCATATTACAACTACTGACATTAAGAAATAGAGAGTGTGTGTGCATGTTTGTGTTAATCCTGCCTTCAGTTTCATATCTCATACCAGGGAAAGTCCACATATATTTTAAACACAACACTCCTTCTTGAGCTGTGTCAGCAGCTAGACTATCGAATAAATCGGGTGCTCTTTTACTATCCGCTAGTGCCCGTGTCATAGGCAGATCAGATGGAGCAAGGCAGATGGCTCTCTACCCTCAGCAACCGAGTCAACCAAATGGCTCTTGTGTCACGTCTTATTCCAAGCAAGGAGGCAGAGCTATAATAGGACAACTGGAGCGCTGCTGCATTCCCGCCTAGGAGCTTTGGGTGGCAGTGACAGGCCTAGTGTTTTAGAAGTGATGGGTGTCCACACATGGGGCAAGAGCAGAGCAACAGAAGAAAGAAGTCATTTGCAGTGACATGGGATCAGAAAGCAGCAGACAAACACCTGTGGCATGTACACTGACAATACATTAACGAAAGACAGTACAAGTTTCCGCTGCATACCGAATACTATGGTATATTTTTGGAACAAGGAAAGAAAAAACATGAAACCATGATGATACGCTAATTCACTTCCAAGGTTAAACCACACAAGCATGGCATTTTGGATGCAAATATGCATGTAAATAGTAATAAAAGGATTGTTATATTCTAAAGGCTATAGCAATGAAATGTCAACCTTATAGGCTAGAAGTGCAAACTGAAGTAGATTTATGTGCAAATAAAAGTAATAAATAAATCAGTGATGAACAGTGAAGACAGTTTGGCCAAAAATTAATTTTACATTTGTAGTCATTGTGTGCCTAATAAACATTGTAAAAACAGCTTTTGTTAAAATATAGATTGAGCAATAGGTGACAAATATCAAAGTAAATGAATAAAATTAATAAAATATTTACATAAGTAAATATATAAGTACTCATTAAGAAAAAATAAAAATAAAATATATGAATCTAATCAGAATATTATTATCCTATTCGCCTGTAACATGAAGTTACATGAAGTTACAAATTACGGCAGTTTAAAAGCCACTCATCGTACCTGAGTCTGATGCTGGCCCAGAGTGACACGCAACTCTTTGATGAGGAAGAAAACATTTCCAGCTTCAAGATATGTAAGTTATGTTCTTTTATCCATTTTTATACTGTAGATACTGAGTCCCAGAGTTTCAGAAACCTCATAAGCAATCACATAAGGCTATTTCAACAGAGCAAGCATGACCCATGCGTTTATTAGATTACAAAATTGTTGTAGTATGTAGTTGTGCAATGATTTAGGAATGGAGATTTCACAATGCTAAAAGAGCTGCTCTTACTTGTTAGCCATGTTATAACTTCAGAAATTATGCAAATTATAGATACAAATATCAGATGGAAACAGTTTGTCTGATGAAAGGATAAAAAACCAGGGGGAAATTGTGTATTAAAGAGAGTATTTAATGTATTTCATTTGTTTGTTTGTTTTTTTGATAATGATTTGATGATTTGTGTCATAGGTCATAGCACATAATGGTACTTCTTGGAATTCCGAACGTATGCATTATAATATCATTTTGAATGAACAAGAGCATCACGGCTTCCAAAACACTAACAACTGCTTTTGACAAGCAAAACACCCTGTAATTTGATGGATGTAATCTGTGATAACAGTCCATAAATAACCCGATTATGTGTTAATGCTTTCTCACTTTGCTTTCCTTTATCATGCCTCGCTTCAGCAGCCACTCTATTTTAGGTCCTGCACTGGTGATATGACTGGAGCTGGGCTTTGTGTTATTTCCAAAAAATGTTTTAGCCCTATAGTTTTGGCCCAATGCAATCATTACCTTTACTGTAAATAAGGAACATTTAATGGATCAATTATTCACAGTTATTGCAGAGTCTAGATCAGTTGGCCATGTTGGGGGAAATGCCATTTTTTAGTGAATATGGTTCTGACAATTTGATGTTCTAATTTCTAGTTATATATAATCACTTGTTAGACATGTAACAATATATCATGCAACAATAACACGCTGTACAAATTTATGATGATTCGAATCAAAGAAATAAAAAAACATGACTATTACTCGACGAGATTCTCCTAGCTGTATTTGCACTGTTTAGACAGCAGAGGGAGCAATAATGTGCAATATAGGGAATGCACCTGACATCACTGAAGGCAGAAGTAACACAGCTCAAACACAGCATGTTTTTACAGAAGTGATAAAGAAAAGAGAAGTAAGCTGAGATAGTTGCTTTATGCTTTAAGATTTATTTTCTAATCTGTTATTAGCACTTTTCATTTTTAATTAAAGGAATATTTTAATTAATAGGCTATTATGTTTTACCCCCACCTTTACAAATGTTTATAAACAATTGTTGGTTATTGAAGAATGATACAAAAGTATTTTTTATTTAACAACTGGAACATTTAAAGAAAATATATGTTGCATTTTTAGTAATAATATTTTCTTCATTTTTAAAAAAAAAATTGTGGGAAACTTAAATAGTGATCCCAATATCGTGAATCGAACCGAATTGTAAATTGGGTGAATCGTTACATGCATTTCAGTAGTATTTAATAAACTTTTACTTTTCTAAAAAATCCTTACAGTTGTCTAAATGGTTCCAGCAAACATCCCAGGAGTAGACAATCCAAAATTTTCAAACAACACTGCAAAATAATGGAATAAGCAAATGACATATTCCAGCCCAAGACTTAGACTATGACTATGAATTCTTTTTGCTGTTATCATGTTTATTAATCTCCATCATTACTGAACCTTTGCTTTCCTGCTGCACTTTCAATTTTTTTCCCCAGTGAATCATTTCCGGTATATTTTGTTTCTGGTATTTCTTGGGATGTGCATGTCTCTAGGGCCCTGAGGTGAGATAATTCACTACAGCAGGAAGTAAAATTGCTAAATTACATATGAAATCAGGAGGAGGAAACCTTGAGAGGAACCAGACTAAAAAAGGAACCCTTCTTTATCTGGATGACACTGTGATTGTAAATAATTTTCCTCTATAACTGTATAGTACATATAGTTTAAAAAATGCAATTGTGTAACCAGGAAGTTGTGAGCTTATGAGCAACTTTTGATTATGAGCATCAGAGTTAATGCTGAATTCATTGTAGTTTTAACATGAAGTGTTTTAACCTGTGTGTATGTGGGAACTGGGGACTAAAATGTTGAACCAAGACTTTTTAATTAAAGCGTAAAAAGCAGAAGGTAGCCCAGGATTAAGGGTGTCCTGTGTTCATTCTATCATTACAAAAAATGGAAGGTGGACCATTTAGACCATTTAGCACTGTTCAGATAAGTCAAATTTTGGGGGCATTTTATAATAAATGCAAAATTGATTGTAAAGAGGGCATATTTAACTGACTATATCCTTTCTGTCATCTCGAAACAGTCCGGCGATTGTCCTATGACCTCTCTCATTAACAAGGAGTTTCAGCCCACAGAACTGTCACTAGTATTTATTGCACCAGTCTGCGTAAACTCTGTAGACTGCTGCGTGTGATAATTCCACACAGGAGATGAGCAGTTTCTGAAATACTCAAAGCAGCAACAACTATGCCATGGTCAAAGTCACTGGAAATAAGATTTCTGATGTTTGATGTGAACGCTCTTGACCTTTATCTGCATGGTTTTATGCTTTGTGCTTCTGCCACATTATTGTCCGATCAGATAATTGCATGAATGTACAGGTGTTCCTGTTAACATGGCTGCGGAGGGTATATTTCTTATTGTTTCTTAAAAGGAAGTAAGCTGTCCTCGTTGTATCATATACATGATCTTCAAAGGAGACACACAAAGCTGTTCACCACTACGCATGATGCAACTGATAAGCCAATGAGCTATAACAGACAATAATATATCTAGCTTCAAGCAGCCTTTGGCTCAAGTAAAAGCATTATTGTTTAGTTTGATCCTGTGCACACATTGCTCTCAGTGTAGTTTTGCATGTTCTCTCCATGCTCATGCTCCCAAAAACATGCCATTATGAGGTTTGTGCTATGCTAAATTGTCCCTAGCTGTGAATTCAATCCAGTTCAATTGAATTTTATTTGTATAGTGCTTTTAACATTGGACATTGTCACAATGCAGCTTTACAGAAATATATACACTCCTGTTACTATTTTAAACAGAATCTTTGACAGGGACCAGACTCACAACCATCCTCACCTAGGTGACACCAGCGATTATAACCAGTGCGATTATAAATAACTCAATAATCGTGTGCGATATGATCATAAAGTGCAATTGTGTAGCCAGGAAATTCACTACAGTTTTAACCTTAAGTCTCTTTTGTTGAATATATCAATTGTTCACTGATGGAGACTTGAGTGCAAGACTGTTTGTGGTTTGTGAATGAGTATGAGCATGGTGTCTTGTAATGACCTCCAATCCAATTCCCACCTTACACCCAGCATTCCTGGGATACGTTCTGTGACCCTGACCTGGATATAGTAACTACTGAAGTTGAATAAATAAATAAATGAATATAGCTCAAGGTTAGGACATTAATAGTCCAATAGGGTTTTGGTGGAATATATCTTAAAAGTATTGAAACGTCTATCAGTATTTCCTGAGGACTTGAAAATTGCAAATATGCATGCTTGTATTTATGTTCAAGTAATAGGCGTCGCTGTTACACATTTAATACGATCTCACGGGCCGTAAAATGCACAGGTCTGGTATAGAGGGTATGTAAATTGGTCACCCCCCTGTGATTTCTATTGGCTTTCGCTTTAAAGTTGGTTGTATCAACAAATGCAGATTGTGATGGCCCCTCCCCTCTTCAACATGATGGATTTCACACTGCTAGTAGCCATAGGAATTCCTGCTCTGCTAGTGCTGCTAATGGTTGTCCAAGAATGTGGATGTTCCTCAGCTAGAGTTCTGAACAACCCCGACTCACGCTGTGTTGTGCTACTGATGCTTTAATCACTTTTGATATCATTCAGGGATACCACATGACTGTAGCTGAGGAAAATCCACATTCTTAACACTTAGATTGAACATTTAGATTTAACCGGTAGCTTTATATTTAACATTTAGATTTAACTTGTAATATTTAGATTTAGATTTAACCTTTACCATTTCAAGTTAACATTTAATTCTAGGGGTAAAGGAGGGTAAGGATGTATATTTTATTCTGTCCTTTTCATTTATTTCTAATTTCTTTTAAAATGTTACATATCTAGAGCTTTAAAACAAAACAAAACAATTTATAATAATAAAAAAATTATTATAGAAATAGTGAAAGCATCTGTTTCTAAAAAAAAAATGTATATATTTGTCTGATATGTGGAACTGAATGAGTCATATTCACTTTTTTTGTACTTTATATGTTGCACTCTGCTGCCTCCTTCAGTTGGTTCAATTATTGGTCCTTAAACTATCTAAACAATCTGGAAAGTGAATGGAATTAATTGAGGTTATATGTCATGAATCTACACAAAATAGTCAATAATATTGAAGTTGGGGAACAATCATTATATTATGCATATTATTAATAAATAAAAATCATGAAAGTTGTGGTGTGACATGACCCACTATACCACATTGTCATGCTATT
>JAQMYM010000006.1:2339012-2357062 GCA_030014255.1 Parauchenoglanis ngamensis
TGTGTGTGTGTGTGTGTGTGTGTGTATGTGTTACAAATTAATAATTTAATATATATGTGTGTGTGTGTGTGTGAGGTACCCGGATCACGAGCAGGCGGTGGGCTCTCTGGCTCGGCGGCTGGGTTTCACTCAGGTGTCTCTATCGAGCGAGGTGATGCCGATGATCAGAGCCGTACCTCGCGGCTACACCGTGTGTGTGGACGCCTACCTCACGCCCAAAATCCACCAATACCTCAGCGCCTTCACCTCTGGCTTCAAGGGACAACTTGCTGTGAGTGTGTGAGTGTGTGAGGGTCTGTGCTAATGTCCTTGTTATCTTAAGCACACATACACACAGGTACCTTGAAAGTTATAATAAAAGAACGTGTTATTTTGTGCGTGCGTGTGTGTGTGTGTGTGCGTGCGCGTGCGTGCGCACCAGGACATGGACGTGCTGTTCATGCAGTCGGATGGAGGTTTGACTCCTATGGATCAGTTCTGCGGTTCTCGGGCGGTTCTGTCCGGTCCGGCTGGAGGAGTCGTGGGTTATGCTCTCACCACACACACCAGCACACACAACAAACCCGTCATCGGCTTCGACATGGGAGGTGAGAAAGAGCGAGACAGATGGAGTGTAAGGACAGACCTAAAGGGGTCCGGTTAAAGAAGGATGAGAATTTCTGCCCTCTTCAAGGAGATTTTTTTTGCGCTGTTGTCAGGCACTGCCCCTATTCTCTTTAAGTGGCAGGGTTATTTATTTATTTATTTATTTATTTATTTATTTTCAGAACATTCTCCCAGATTGAAGTCCTCTTCAGTGTGTCCCAGTTTTAGAGATATTTCTTAGAACTGAAAGTCTTCTTACATCTTTTTCTAATTTTAAGGCATTTCTTTACATTTTCAAATAGTGGGTTTATCGTTTCGCTAATTTTACAGTTCCCCCTTTTTTCATTTTGGTAATTGTGAGTTTTTCCCCATTATTCAGCTGCAGAATTGAGTAACACTTAATTAAGGTTTAATAGTGCAGGATTAAGGTTTTAGCGTAAATTCTTGAATTTTGAAGTATTGAAGTATTTCACAGAGCTCAATTTTGCCCAATTTCCAGAAACTCCCTTAAATTTCACAGTTGTCATCTTCATGTTTTGCTCATTGTAAATGATTAGTTTAGTAATTTCGTGACTTTCCAAAGGTTTACAAGTTCAGAATTTAGCACTTTTGTAGCGTGATGTTAAATTGTTCAGTGGCTAACACGCCGTTCCCCTTCATCACATGTTTAAGTTGTCATCTTAATGTTTCGCTGTATTATCAGGGAGCATCCAAATTTTGTGTGTTAAAATTTTGCCCAAATTCAGGAAACATTCCAAGTGTCTAGATAGTTATCTTTATTATCTTTATTATTATCAATATTTTCTATTTTCTAGCTTTGACCGTTCTTCTTTTTGGTGCTAATCATCAATTTCCCCTCGCTTTTTCAGCAGTTATTCAACAGTTTGCAGTTGCAGTTTTGAGTTTAATTGTAGATGAACCTTCTCGTTTTGAAGAAGTGGTTCTAAATCCTCGACAAAATTCATGACTTTTCCCATATTTTGTAATGTATACATTGTAGCGTAATTTGTTTTTTGGCGTCATCTTAAATGTTGACGTAGCCATCTAGTACGAGTCGGTTTCAGAGAGCTCTTTCAGGAAATCTCTGGAAACGTGTCGTCCTTAAGCACAAATCCCAGAACATTGAACGAATAATGGCTGGAGATTTGAAGCCGAGTTACAGACACAGTATGGAAGTGAAAAGAACAGCAGAACTGTGAGAAGGACTGAACACCACTGTGATGGAAGCCTTTTCTCCGAGCAGGTCAAACTGCTGTTGCTGTGAGAGACCGTGGTTTGCCAGGATATAGCTGTTTGCTTGCTTTGCGTGTGTGTTTGTGTGTTCTGTGGGCGTAGGAGACGTGGACAATGAGAGCGGAGGAAATGAACAGAATGGACGGTGGTGTGAGCTGTAGGTTTTGTATGTTTTTGTGCGTGTGCGCGTGTAGGTACCTCCACAGACGTGAGTCGCTATGCTGGTCATTACGAACATGTTTTTGAGTCTACAACCACCGGGGTCACACTGCAGGCGCCCCAGCTCGACATCAACACCGTCGCAGCCGGAGGAGGATCTCGACTTTTCTCCAGGCAACACACACACACACACACACCCTAGTTTCTTCTGGCTTATCATTTCTCTCTGCCACATTTTTCGTCCTAGGGTTTTGACCCCTCTGTAAAACATTGCTAGCGGTTCACACAGTAAGGACGTCAAGCATTAATGCCTGCACTTGTTTTGCAGACTATTGGTAAAACTAGAACTACCCATGGTCAAACATTTCTTATTTCTTTTCTAGGTCAGTGATCATCCAATAACCATTTCTTGCTTGTGAGTAACAGGTAGACCAACATCGCAGTGTACGGGGGGGGGAGTTAAAACATTGACAAAGTTGCATGTCAGAATGCAGAAAGAAAGGATTTTGAAATGCTTTCGATGAAATAGGATCGAGTGAGAACGTATGCAGAGCTCAGACCCTACTGTACACTACAGGCCCTCTCTCAGTTTGCGCCCTCCATCAGATTAAAAATAAATAAAGAAGTAAACGATACACTGCTTTGTCAGCCTTTGTGGTTGATTTAATGTGTTACTACACGTTATAAAATATTGAATACCAGTCAGTTACATTTGTTTCTAATATTTTCTTCTAATAAAAGTTTGACAACGCAGCATATAGTGCATTTTCCAAAACAAATCCCAGAGAACGTCTGGCCTGAAGTACACGTGTCCTTTCTGTGTGCATGTTTGCGATTCTATACGATTAGGTCTGGGATGTTTGTCGTGGGGCCGGAGTCAGCTGGCGCTCATCCTGGTCCGGCTTGTTATCGAAAAGGTCAGTGAACCAGATTTTCCCTATGACCTGTTTTTCTCATTTCTCTCTAGGTCTTTATTTGTTTTTGTTTTTTTCTGGAGTATTTCTTAATACGTGTGCCTTTTCTGTATCTGTTCTTGTTCTATCATTCCCCCTTTACATTTTCTCACTGAAATTGATACAAGCTCTTTCATTCTATTAAAACGTTATTTTGAATTGGAGCTTGCCGTAATCTACGGCTATTTAAAAAGCACGTTTTCAATTGAAGGTCCATTGTTGCTTGCATATATACTTATTTTGAAACAAAATGGCCCTGTGGTGGACTGGCTACCTGCCCAGGGTGTACCCCGCCTCTTGCCCGAAGATGCTGGGATTGGCTCCAGCTTCCCCCGCGACCCAGACGGATAAAACGGTATAGAAAATGGATGGAGGGATTGTGTGATGTGATGACAGACATTGCACTAAATCTTTTCATTTCAGAACAGTTTGTAGTATTTTTTACTTTAGCAGTTTGGCAATACAACTCCTCAAGTTATTTTCTCATTACATTTGGTAGGAACCTCCCTGGTCCAGCATCTTATGACTGTACTCATCAGCAAGCATGTTCAGCTGTATCCTGATCAGGAGTTTGAAGCACCTGAAGTCTCCATGGAGGTGAGATCTCAGTGCCAGCACCACCAGCAGTCCAACCTTGTTGGCTGGATCTCTGAGGAAGATCTCCAAAGCCTGACACCTCCTGGGAAGAACCCCAACACTAGTGACAACCCCAGCAGCAGCAGTACCTCATCCCTGGATGGTATCTCAGCAGGCCCATCTCCTAAATCAGTCTCACAAGGAAAAGCTGAGGCAGCCATCAGTCCAAGCAAGCAAGCCAAAACTTTACCCTCGTGGAAGTATACTTTCAAAGGTTCCTCACCGCGACCACAACCTGCCAAAACTGCAGGTCCATCAGTGGATGTGACCAATGTCTCCAGTGGAAACTGGCTCATGAACGGACTTTCGTCATTGAGAGGGCATCGTCGTACTTCTACAGGTGAACGTGCAAAGGATTCTGGGTCATCCCAACGACTGTCAACCTATGACAATGTCCCATACTCGTCAAACCCTGGGAGTGTTCATAGTGTAGACAGTACTCAGTGGTCCACCTTATCTTGTGAGATCTCAGTGTCAGGGAGTGAAAACTTAGAAACAGACACCAGGACAGAGTCAGACGAAAATTCTGTAGATCCGGAACTGACTGTGGATGAAGTAAACTACACAGAGCAAGAGGATGCTAGTGGCAATATGGTGTCAACCTGCTGCGGTGACACCAATATACACAATATGGTGCCAGTCATCACAGTCATGGCTGAGGACACTGATGAAAGCTCCTCATCTCTGGCCAGTGTGATAGCAGCACTGAAAGAGGAACTGAAGAGTCAGAAAGTGGTTTATGAAACCAGAATCAACAAGTAAGTCTTACATTTTTAATGAGTCATCCATAATTGTATCCATAATTAAGAGTAAAAAAAACCCTTACTTTTCTTGTCTCTAAAAAGGACTAATTGTGTCAAAGTTTCCTTGATTCCCTTTTCCCCCCCAACTCTGCAGGTTGGAAGAGTCAAGTGCACTGCTCCATGCCCAGATGGAAAGATTAGAGCATGACATGGAACAGGAAAGAAAGAAACAAAAAATGCTGGAAATCAAACTGAGGAACTCTGAAAGGGCCCGGGAGGATGCCGAAAACCGTAATCGGCTACTGGAAAAAGAAATGGAGGACTTCTTTTCTACACTCGGGGACCTGGCTCTTGGAACTAGAACAAGTGACATTTAATTTTTCATTTCTGTTAGGACAGGATGGAAATCATCCACAAATCGGTCTGTGGTAACTGTGGGCAGTACTGTCTCTGCATTTCCTCAGGTCTCTCTAGAAGTGTGTGGACTGAAAATCCATGTTTATTCCATGACTATTTCTCTAACCTCATGTTACTTGCTTGTCTTGCCCAGGACCTGAAGGATAACAGAATACTGTATGTAAGGGTGGACACAAGGCCTTACTCACCAAGGTCTAAAACACATCACTGTGGATGTTAGGGTAGCCAGTTCCTACCAGTAATGTTAGGCTATTTAGCCAGTTGTTTACACTTACAGCTATCTTGTCTCTCTTAGTCCAGGTAAAGAGACGGTTTGCCAACTAATGCAACAATTTAAGACCATTCATAACCAAAGCCTTTATATTGCTGGCATTATATGGTTTGGGAACATAAAGTATAACCCTGCCCTGGAAAAAGTAAGAATTGTAATGACAGTGCCTTTGTGGAGATTTTGTGGCGCCTGGCTTGCTTAACTACAACAGCTCCCAGTTATTAGAATTAATACCGGAAACATTTCTGTGGTGTAATATATTAAAATGAAAGGATTTGTGAGATTTAAAGTCAGTGTTATTAAAAGACACATTACAAAACACACCATACATAGGAGAAGTGGTTATTCTCAGATTGTATGAGATATTTAAGAATGTGATTAGAGGTTAATATAATGTTCTATGAAAGTGTTCACTGTGTTGGTTGATTGATTGGAATTTTGAATTTATTTTATAGCGTACAAAATCATTACAGCGATGCGCTGTGTGTATTTAATGTTGGGCGTGCCCAAGTCAGGCACTGAAGTAATATTTTAGTAACACCACCTATGAAATCTGTTACACACCTTTTTGTTATACTTAATAAAGGAGGAGTCAATGTTTATAAATCTGTATTACACCTGGAAATGATACATATGGAAATATGATATTTGCAATGGATGTTTTGTTGGTTTACATCCAGTATTTCTAACACTTGTAATATCTGTTGCTTTAATTGACCAAATTACAGAATGCTCCTCTGGCTTCAGTAGCTTCTCACACTAAAGTCTATTTCTGGATATAATTCGAAATGTTTTTATGACTGTCGAGCATATTAGGATGTCATAAACAATCCAACTCAATGTACTTAAGTGTTATACATATTTTTGACCAGTTTGCTGACCAGTTAATGTGGTTCTATGTATCTTTACAAAAATATGTGCAATTAAATGGAAAACTGGAAAACATTATGGAATAATTTATATATTTGAGTTTTTTTTTTTTTTTTTTTTTTTTTACACAACACTGCTTCATAATGGGCAAATCACAAATTGTGTCTACAGGCCATTAAAATGTGATGATGAAGTGTGTAATAGCCTGATATCAGAGAAACCAGAAACCTGCAGTGAAGATAAAGTGGATGAATTTTTACAAAGGTTCTGCTAAGCCAAATTCATTACAACTACAAAGTGCGTTTCATGAGCTACAGAATCAGACAAAAGAGAAGCACAATTCCAACAGAAGTATTTATTTGCAGTACATGTTTTAACATTGGCTTGGTGAGATCCCAGTGCATTTATTCTACTAGTGCACTTCTGATAGTCTGTATGCAGGAAGAGCACACAGAGTAAGGATTTTGCATTGCCAGTATTGCTAGCAAAAGATTACAGACCAGCTTACACAAGTAGGCTTTTAGGGATTTTTTTTTATTCGTCTTTCAGCCTTATTAGGATGATCCATTGGCCATGTAAATCACACATCTCTGTCTAGTTTCAGATCATCAGTTTTTGTGACACAAATTAACTCGAGTCACAGAGAACTTAATTAAAAATAAAGATCCAAATTCATGAATTAAGGATTTCATTTTAGCTGAATTAAACTGAACTGAACTGACAGTACCTAATATTTCTCTACCTTTGGGAACACAAAGCTAACATACTGTAGCTAGATACACTTACAAGTAAGCACACAGATCAGGGGGTATTGCACATGAACTGTTTTTAAAAAAAAAAAAAAAAAAAAACTTTACATTACAGTCCTTTTACTTCTATGTGAAATATACATACTGTACAAAACTAGACGTTTTTTTTGTTTTTTGTTTTTTAAACTATTGACAAACTTTCAAATAAATAAATAATGGAATTTGTATCAACACATCCTGGACACCTAATGGGCAGCTAAATATCCAAGAAGTTATAGAAATTTGGAGTGAGGTAGTTGATCAATGTGTACTTTAATTAGAATTATCATGTCATTGTAATGTGATAGAGTTGTAATTGCGCTACCACATTCAAAGAAGTAAAAGAAAAGCAAATTCATCAAAAGATGAAATTTCATCCAAAAATTCATCAAATGCTGCCTTCAGAAAGAAGGCCAAAGAAATATAAGAGCACTTTGAACAAAAATAGAACAAAGAACAAAAAGTTAACTGCAACTGTGTAGAAACCTGTGCTGTAACATGATAAGAGTCAGAAAATGTGTTGGCTGGCCATTCAGCATTAGTTCCTATTCAGCTCCCTGCCAGTCACCACATACATAAACCCTCAATGACGTGACATTTTACATTCTATAACACCGTGTCAAAGACCATCACCACCACATCAACATTAGCTTTTCTATAAGCTTTGAACTCCAAAAGAATGCATAACCATCGTTCACAAAGATTTACAGTTCAACTACCTAAAAAAAAACAAATGAACTACCTGCTAAAAACTATCCTACCCAAATCAAAGGTTGTCATGCTAATCATGGTACACATGACACGCTACCACTCCAACAGCCTTCAATTCGATCATACCGAAAACGGACACTCCATACATCATACGCACTGGGATCTTCTCTGGAATTCCGGAGAAATTTGACTTTTTAGAAGAAGTTATCTGTAAATGAATGACACAGGCACTTTCATGCGAAACATGAAAACAACTCTAAAAGAAAACTGCTGTTGCATACAGGCTTAGGATTCAGCTTTGACTTGCTTTGTTCGGTTCCACTGCATCAACAGCCAGGCATACAAGTCTAGTCACAGATCTGCTGAGTTCATTAAATCTGGGACTGAGTCACTGAAAGGGCAATAAAAGCTGGTTATTCAAGGTTGCGCTGAAATTTTTACGAAAACATAAAAACCATTCACCTTTACAATAATAATAATAATAATAATAGTGACACTTTTCATTAAGGTTCCCTTAACTAACATTAATTACAGCTTTATTCAACATTAACAAACCATAAACTTCAGCATAATGTTAACAGAATGTAATTAAATGTTTATAAATGACTGAACTTTGGTGTTCAGGTGTAAATATTACAACAATCTTTTCAGCCTGGGTTCTGAAGTTCCCGGGTAACAACCACATGTTCATTAAGGTGATGTTAATGCAGGCTTCATTTTACTCAGTGATGGTATGAATGTTGGTTAATGGAGGTGTTGAATATTTGGTTTAGCATTTTAAAAATTGCAACAATTAATACAAGACTTTGTTAATGCTATTTATGGATTATCAATGCTGAAGTTTATGGTTTGCTCATAGTGACATGTATTACACACAAATAATGTCACTTAATGGATGCTTAATGTAAAGTGTTACCAAGGAAATAGTTGAGAGAGAGCTTTTGCACAGTCTTACAGAATGTCCCTATATTCTTAAATAACTTAAAATCATAACTTACTTTCTTATCTATACTGTTATTCATCCATTCCACTGAAATCACACCGAATTTCCAGGTTATTTCGAGTCAGAACCAAAAGCTTACTATAGGAAAATAGCCAGTGCACTCACAAAGTCCCATAATGCACTGCAATAGATGGCATCCAAATGACACATTCTAGCAGACTGCGTACCCAGAATACCCAGAATGCACTCTGCCATTTAGAGACCTAACCTACTCTGCAAATAAGGGTTCTCAAATGTCAAATATCCACAACAAACTGTTCACCTTATAAGAGCCTTGCAACATCCCAGGGCAAAGCTGTACAAAGCACTAAAGACCCCCAAAAAAATTTACAACCTTTAATATCGTTTACATTTTAGCGTCAAAACCTGTACAGTATGGATCACATACAGAGCCACATGAGAAACAAAACGGTGTACTGAGTCTATAAAGCCCTGCGGCAAAACCAACCAGGAAAACGAGAGAGGAAAAAATAAGTATATTAAAATGCCTATTATAAATAAGTTTTTGTAAAAGACTGAAAGAACTGAATAAATGCATTATGACATGATCTCAGCATTAAGTCACGCGAGAAAGACTCTAAATAATATTTGCTTATTAAACAAATATTTTGGAAATTCATTCAAGATGCATTTACCTTTAAAACAGGAACAGAATGGAAGATCGGAGTCTTTAACACAATGTGCCATTCTGCTCAACTGTGATAAACTTGGCTCACAGCAATCTTAAAAATCAAAGCATCTTAAAATATAAATATACCGTACAACCGTTACAAATGAACAACATGGCATTGAGGAGATGCAGCGGTAGTTTTAGTCTGACACTAAATCGAGTCCCCCTAAAAACAGCAACCAAAGTAACGCTGGTTTGGTGTAAAAGCTTCTTAAGGTGCCTTTTAAAAACTCCCACCTTACTCTGACCTTTTCCCCTGACCGAAAAGAAACGGGTCAGTCTGAAAACGGATGGAGGAACGTCACGGGGGCAAGAAGGACGGGGTGATGGTCAACTGCAGCAGCCGACTGGCCCGGTGGAGGAAGAGGAGCACAAAGTCTCCAAGCTGCATTCTGTCACTGAGGACAGCGCGGGGACGGTGGACATGGAGGACGAGGAGGACGAGGAGTGCTGGGAGCCGCTGGTCACTGCTGCAGCTGTGCTATGAATGACAAAGAAAAATCAAACTATCAGACTGGAAAATGTCTTCAAGTCCAGTAGTGCCTTTTGTACGGGGTTGTTAACCACAGCGCCAACCTGACCACAACTGTCTGTGAAGTCCCCAAACACAACACACGCAAAAAGCAATGAAAAGGTTCAAATTAGCAGGCATGGCTTCTTTCAGCTAACATGAAGGTTCAAATGGTACACCCAATGGGGAGAGTTAGCTTCAGCCTTCCACTTCTGTTCATTTAAAGCACTTGTTTTTTACCTCAAATAACTTCACTTCTGATTTTCTCCGTCCTTCTGCTTTTCTACAGAAACTACAACACAGTAACTCACTTCATGGCCGCGTAATAAATGCTTTTCTCCAGCGACGCTAAAAATGACGCCACAAACCTACAACGACCAGTCACGCAACCGTACTGTTTGGATAATAAGCTCTCAGGGAAATCTGAAAAACCTATTCAGCTCTCATTAGTACCCCTTAAATAGCTCAGTGAATCAGAACACCTATGAAAATTGCCTGCACTTGGGGGGGAAAAAAAATACATACATATGTACTAGTGTACTATATTTCCAAAGATTAATTATTTTTAAAACTTTGATATCACCCTGTTAATCAGTTAAAAGATCTCTGAGACATGAAGCATTATTAATGAGCAATAGAGTTGAGCCAAGTTATGTTTGAATTTTAATACAAATAAAAAGGGTCATTTTGACCCAAATGGAACGGAAGGGGTTAAACTAACCTACTGAAGCCGGTTGTCCACGGATTACACCATTTTTCGAGCGTTCCTCCCAGTCCAGCACCTCTTTATAAATCAGCTCTGATGAGGGGGCAGAAGGAGACTGAGCTTAGGCAACAAACACTCACTGGATTATTCGAGAGTCGATGACAAAACTAACATTTGGATTACTTTTTAAATCATTTACATTATTCTTGTGTGATCAGCTTATAGACAGGAGTGAGAGTTCAGTTTCTTTGCAGGCGGCGATTACGCACACCATCTCTCATCAACACTAAAGATAGTAACAAGACAACACCTTTCCATTCGTCCACTGTGTGTTCCCTCTCATCCAGCTGCTTGTCTGTGATCAACGGTGGAGGCTGGAACAAAGAACAACAGTTCAATATAGAAACGTCTATTGCATTATAGAGACTCCGGTGCATGTGACGTTTAATCAGTTTGTCTAATATCGTATCTATTGTGCTCCTGGGTGGCACACCTTCGCTGCTGCACTGCAGATCCAGGGTCAGTGGTTCCATCCTCAGCTTGGGTTACGGTCTGTGCGGCGTTTTGCCTGTTCTCCCTGTTTTTGGTTTCTCCTAGTTTCCTCCCACCTCATAAAAACATTCTGGACTGACTACTCTAAACTGCCCCAAAGTGTGAATAGGCTTCTATGAAAAGTAATAATAATAATAATGCATGAATATTACATCACAAATCTTATTATGATAATGTACAAAAATATGTTTTCTAATCAACCCTGTCATTGCATGGCCCTTCCTGATCCTGTTTGAGGTGAGCTGTGTTACAGAACAGCCAGCTGCGCCATCAGGCCCACTCAACATTAAGCCACGTTCTCTTCACACTTCTGTTAATTAAAAGCTGATGCGTGGAGGAGTGTGTGTGTGTGTGTGTGTGTGTGTGTGTGTGTGTTCCTGCACACCATCAGTGGTCCCTACTCATCCCAGAGTGCTGTGTGCCAAATCTGAACTTAAGTGCACGGACTTGTGAGTTTGCTGAGGGGTGTGTAAATTAATGTAGAACACCCTTCCTCTGCGGTAGTTACCCCCGGGATAGTTATTACGGCACAGCCGACCCCCAACCCAAAAGTCATAAGTCAGGTTTCCGTCCAACTGTGTTTTTTTTTGTTGTTTGTTTGTTTTCTGGAAATGTTGAAGTCGGGAAAAAAAGTTTTAAGTTGTGATCAATAAAATATTAGACAAATACACCAGGCAAGCCTAGTTTTGCCGGCCTGTCATAGCATTTATCGCACAAGTGTTAGCGGATGCACAGTATATCACAGAACGTCTCTAATATCCCTCACTGCTAGCTAGCTAGCTAGCTAAGTATGGCAAGATTGAAATTATGCTAGCTAGACTCCTCGCGCAAGTGGGTTTAATCAACTGGACTCGGTCACTGTCAGCCATCGAGCGAAAATGCCTCCCGCAGGCTGCCACGCTAAGCGGCAAAAAGCCTCATTGAATTTACTCAATTCAGTCATGTGCATTGGTTCCACGTGAATGAACTGCATTTACTACTTTAACGACATTAAGACAATTTGTATTTGAGCATGATTGATGGCGTATTTTTAAAGCCCTGAGTAAAATCGCTCAACCCCGTGCAGGACTGAACTCGGGCCGCTGGAGAAGAGAGGCAGAAGAGACGTTTACCGCTGCACTACTCTACTTTAATCTTCCCATAACATTCTTACAAGATTTTATAACTTAACTGAATCACATTAATACTTCATGAATTGATCACACTTACTCTTACAAACTAGTAGTTAGAAACTAGTTTAAATGAAATCACATTTTGATGATAAATTCTCGTATCTGACCGACCACATGTCGCCTTTTAGGCGTCCAACAAAAACAACCGACACCAAAATGGGGAGGGAAAAAAAAGAAAAAAAAAAAAAGAGAATGCCTACCGCTTCAACTTCGCTTGGATCATACCACACATTGATATAGGGGTGCTGCAGGGCCTCATCCACAGAGATCCGCTTGGATGCGTCTATAACCAGCATTTTGGACAGGAGGTCTCGAGCCTGGCTCGCTGCAGATGGGGAGAGAGAGAGAGAGAAAAGAAAGAAAAAAAAGGGGGGGTTCAGGTTGGACAAAAGTTCTCTGGATGTTCTTTGGACAGTCGGTCAGCAAATTAGTTGCTTGGCTTGAAAGAGATTCAACAAAACAATAATTCTAAAACAAAATGCCTGTATAATCCAGCCATCTGGCGATTCATGGCCAGTAAGCATTTAGAAAAAAACATGCCATGGAGTTAGACCACTGACCTGGAATTCATAATCCAGATCATTTTAACAGATGCATGCTGGGAACAGTCACAAAGTCTCACCTTTGAGCTTGTTGTGGTCAGAGTCAGCAGGGAAGAGGACATCTGGGAAAAGCTTTTCAAAACTGTACCCTGCATATCGGGGTCTGTTCTCCACGTAGGTCCTTACAGACTGGTTCAGCTTCATCATGAACTCCTGAGATGGCGTGCCCAGCTGCTCAATCACCTTATTCCACTGGTCAATATCTAGAGTTCACTTGGTAAAGGAGAAAATATGGACGAAAGCACTGTTTTGCTGGAATTAGTCCTGGAATGGGTAATGCCATCCTTTATGGCTGCTAAGAAGCTTCAAGCACAAGCTATCTACTGGTTTTTAACTAACTCAAGGTGGCTGATCTTTTAAGTCCTGTTCATATGGAGATCGTTCTGATTTTACAAGCATTGGAAAACCGTTTGGACTACTGCTACACACAGGAAGTCGCAGTACTTGAGTGCCTGTCTAAAGATCTTTTTAAATCTTTTCAGTTTAATCTCTGACAAGCACAAGATAATGGACGCATTGGAAGAATCATTGGAAAGCTTAGTTGTTGTGGATCAAATGATTTCACCCTTAAACAGCCCACTAGAAGGAAAAAGAAATCCTGCAGGCTTACTTACTTTATTCAGTGTATATACACCATAGACTGTATTTAAAAAAAAAAATAAAGAAAAGAAAAAAAAGAAAAAAAAAAAGAAAAAGAAAAAGGACTGCACCTCATATCTAAAAAGTGAAGCCGCTACAGGTCTAGCGTCCCTGTCGGCTGGCCGTAGAGTAGAGTAGAGTAGCCAGTTGACCTAATCCGCATGTCTTTGGACTGTGGGAGGAAACCGGAGCAGGCGGAGGAAAGCCACGCATGCACGGGGAGAACACGCAAACTCCACACAGAAAGGCACCCTGGGTGAACATAAAGAGAACGTGTGATGGTGTTCATCTGACCATCTCTACTGGAGTACGAATACGACTTCGCCTCTCGTCTCTCTGACTGCAAATTCGACAATATGAAGTGGTGTTTTGGCTTCATTTCTATAGAATGGGAGTGAATGAGAGCATGCCGTCCATTTTTTATACACTTGATAGTATATACACCATACCATATACACGCCATACTATAATGCAATAATGATCCAGTAACACTCCCACTAATGCAAATCTTCATTGATTATTTGAATTATAATAATATGGTACTTACAATAATATGTGTGTAACATAATACTCATCATAATCAAAATTCATTCTAATAGGTATAAGAATTGGTTCTCTTTACGATGTCTGGATAGCCATACTTTCAGGATTTGTGAAAAGAAAAGACTTTATAAATTCAGTCAGATGCACAAAAAACTTTGTTACCTGGAAATTTCATCTGGTCCTACTTATAGTGATACTGCGGTTAATAAAAATCAAACATTTCCCCTTTGGGAATTTTACACCTGGAGAGGTGAGATGAGAAGAGCAGCACATTGAATATCCTCACCCAGAAGAGGATGGGTTCCCTTTGTGTCTGGTTCCTCTGAAAGGTGCTTCCTCATGTAGTCTCAGGGAGGGTTTCCTTGCCACTGTTGCCTCAGACTTGTTCATTAGAGATCTAGAAAGCTGCTTCGTGATATTGTCTATTGTTAAAAGGTCTATGCAAATAGGATGGCTAGGGCTACAGCCAAAACTGCACATTACCCGAATAAATTGATTTAAAAAAAAAAAAAAAAAAAAGAAGAGAGGAAAAAGTACAAAACCTATAGCAGGGTCTCTGCACAATGTAGGTTTTGTCCCATGATTGTTTTAGCTGAGACTTTTCCGATTATATCATTTCGACGCTCCTCTGAAATAAAAACGTCCATCATTCATTTCAGCCTGCCGTTTACACTTACTAGTAATAGAAGAACAAAGACTGGGATTAAACCAAAAAGACACACAGATACCAACACACAAATGGTACAACAATGAAGTTCAGGTAAGGATACGATCAGTGCCTGGAAACAGCACACTGCCTCTGACCATTTCGGCCATGATGCAGCCAACAGACCAGACATCAACTGAAAAAATGAAATGACAACCAAATTAAGAACGCGCAAAAAAGAAATGCACATTGCAAATGAAATCCCACACTTAATGCAGACAAATAAACAGGGTGCAGACAAAGTGATGTGAACGTGATGTAAGAAACAAAAAAAAAAAAAAAAAAGAGACAAGACACCATGCAAATTTGGCATAAACGCATCACCTCAAAGAAAAAAAAGAAAAAAACCATCCGAGTGTGAGTTCGAATCCAGGGTGGACAGGAACGACGTACATTTACTGGAGTTCTCCACTTACGTTGATTTTTGGAGTACTTTACATGAGTGTTAATTTTGGTAACTTAGGATTTTTACTCCATTACATTTGAAAGACTTTTGACTCCACTATATTTCTATGAAGAATCCTGTTACTTGTTACATTAAGCATAGCTTTGAAGTCAGCGAATGCATTTTCTTTTCTAAAATGAAATAGGCCTAGGGCTGGGTGATGTAGAAAAAAAATCTCATCACGATAATGTTTTCATATCAGTCGATATCGATATATATACACACACATCACAATATAAATCAAACCACTATTTCTGTCAAGCTTACCGGTTCCTTTTTACTCCCAAGTGAGACTTTAAGATATCCTATGGTTAATTTTGGTTTAAATTAGGGCTGGGTGATATGACCCAAAAATTATATCGCAATATTTTCATGATAACAATATTTATCGCGATATACATCACACTATGAAAATAATGTTCGGAGACAAAAGAACATGCAGCACATGCAAACATGCTCTTGTGCACACCTGCGGGCAGTTCGGGCTCGTCAGGCACCCGACACAAACAGGAGCTGCTCCTGACACGGACGCTCATTTAGGAGCTCCAGCGCGGCGCTTTGTGCCGTTTTTCTGCTCCAGTACTCAGCTCAGCATACCACACGTGACCCGAGCAAAAAGGCCGGATTAACCTTACTGACTAAAATCCTTTCAGAAATATAGTTTTCATTAGATTCTGTAAATGCATTTGCGAGAATGATACAACAATGTGTTGACGTTAAGAAGAAAGCACTGAAAACCGTAAACATTAAAAAGTACTTTTGAATACTTAAGTATTTCTTATCAGCATTAACTCAAGTACAAATTTGACTTTCACTTGTATTGGAGTAATATTTGGCCAGGAGGATCTATACTTGCAATTTAATGGACTCATGTAATGGATTTGTGTACTTAGTCCACCGTGGTGCAAAACACAGCAAGGCCTGCTGAAACTGGAGTATGATGGCAGATAAGGTACCGAGTGCTGATAATCCATGAAAACTGCCGATGTGGGGAATTTGAGGACAAAATGCACATTAAACTTTTGTTTTGCATTCTTTATTTATTAAGAATTCAGAATGTTTGCATAATAATCTGTATAATATATAAATAAATAATAATCATGAAATGCTTGCTGTTTAGTTAATTAGGTTAACATTTTGTCCATGTTTACTAATGTGATCAATAGAACAGGGAAGAACACGTTTCGTTACGGGTGCTGTGATGTGGCCAAGCAGAGCTGCTATGAATCAACCCTGAAGTTGATTATTTTCCACTAACAGCACATCCCGTAGACTTTTATTCCTCTTATACCACAGCAATTTGCCAATGCGTACAATTTCTTTATTTATTAAAGAATAACACATTTACATTTACGTCATTTGGCAGACGCCCTTATCCAGGGCGACTTACATACATCTTATTTTATACAAGTGAGCAGTGAAGGTTAAGGGCCTTGCTCAAGGGCCCAGCGGTGGCAGCTTGATGGTGCTGGGATTTGAACTCACGACCTTCCGATCACTAGTCCAACGTCTTAACCACTGAGCTACCACAGACCCCTGTTTATATTTACATTTAACATTGTGGAACATCCATGATCCCTGTTACTATTTATGCGATGACCGGTATGACCAGATCCCTGACCAGCCTGACATCTGTTAATGTGAACCATCCACCACACAAGTCCCCCTGTACGTTGTTACTATAGGCACGATATATTAATATGTAGCATTATAATAAAATAATCAACACTGTTTGACAAATCAGAAAGGAGAATTCGACAACCTAGTGCCATCATCTCCACGAATGATCTTTTCTTTAACTGAATTGTGATTACAGGCTGCTCACGATCATCAAGTACAGAAGAACTGCACTGGACGACGACCAACTCAAAACCCAATGCTAGAGCCATCACAAGGATACAATCCCTTCCTGGGAAAAGGATTTTGTGGCGAACCATTTCTGCCATTATGCAGCCCACAGCCCATATATCCACTTAAACATATGTAGCATAGGAAGAAGAACAGAACATCGTGTGTATGAGCAAAAGCATCCATGTTCCATAAGTGTACTGAGTATTGTCCATATTTTACATGATCACGATGTAAGGTATCTTTTAGCCATATCAGACTTTCGGTCCCATTTCCTACATTGTTTGGGTGGGGTGAAGGGGGCTGGATCTTTAGAAAGGCAGAGTATCACATCCCACTGCATTATAACACTCCCCCACTTAAAAGCTATTTATAGACTGAAAAATGTTATGCTCTTGAGCAGATCTAATAAGCAGGAGCCATGCAAAGATTCGACTGACTCTGAAACACCAAAACTCGTTTGGCTTAAACCACGGAAGCTGTTGTCTCAAAATGTCATAATGCATCAGCAGATTTTGCTCAAATGTTGCAGGCTGTAAGGACAAATTTTGAATATTTTTGTGATGATCATATATCTGCCTGATCGTTACACCTTCCTGCTATTCACTAGCGGTTTTAAAATGATACGTTGTAGAGACAGGCGAATCCAATCAGCAGGGGGCATGCATAAATGAGGTGACCGTCTCTGCCACACCAGAGGTGCAACTAAAAGTGCCATTTTCCCATAATGCATTATCCACCCTTCATGAAGTTCTATTAGGTTAGTGCTCAAGGTGCTCGTGGTGGTAGAGAGGAAATTACAGGACATGCTATAACTGGAAGGCCACACTGAGCCACAGGAGCTGGCACTCACCATTGGCCTGGTAGCCCATGCCCAGTATGACTTCTGGTGCACGGTAGTAGCGGGTCACCACGTAGGGGGTCATGAGGAGCCCAGTGGCAGCTGTGCGAGCCAAGCCAAAGTCCAGGATCTTCAACGTGCAGTCTGACTTCACCACGATGTTGCTTGGCTTCAGGTCCTGCAGAGAGAGAGCGACAAGGAAGCAGAGGCTTTAGGATATCACGCACTCTTCTGTACACAAAGGTCGAGCAGAAAGTGCAAGAGAAAAATATGCAGCTTATCAGTCAAACAGGATGCTTTAAACTGTCTGAAGAGGACTCGACTTGGCCCCATTCCACTTGCTTAGACTTCCTACCAATGCGGAAAGGTTGACATTTTCTACTATACTGTACTAAAAAGATATGCTCCAATACTTTTGCTGTCCATATAGTGTATGTATGTATGTG
>JAQMYM010000006.1:2371114-2381851 GCA_030014255.1 Parauchenoglanis ngamensis
ATGTATTCAGTAATGTTTTACAACGTAGAAAGCAAAAAAAATAAAGAAAAACCTATGAAAAAGAGTAGGTGTGTACACACTTTTGACCGGTAGTGTATACAGAACCTAGTTGATGGATAATTAATGTACTCTTTGTGCAGTATTGTTTCTAAAACATATAAAAGAAAGAAGACTCAAAATGCCAAAGGAAAGAACATCAGTAGATGTTGGTCACATTTTCTTGGGAAAAAGCATTGCTCATGTGGACAGGGGTTTCCGTTAAGCAATTTAGTTGATATACATTTTTGCAGTTATCATTTGCATTATATATTGAGCCCTGTTCACATATGTACTTTTTTTTTGCAAATAAATCCATGTAAAATAACACTGCTATGCATATATTGTAATGTTTGTTTTTCAAATCCTAATTGGTCTTAGTCCTAATCCTAATTAGATCTTAGTTTTGTCCCAAGCAATACACATAAACTAGGCACAGACTTGTAGCATTGGTATACAAAATACTGCACAATAGCATTAGTGAGATCTTACTGACTGGATCTTTCTGGAAAAATCCAGCTTGGTCTGACCAGCTGCCAAAACGCAGACTGAGCCAGTCAGACTGGTAGATCATCTTTACCAGCCTGTAAACTATTTCCCAACTATTTCTCTCAAAGAACGTGCTTACAATGTAGCACTAATACAGTAATGGTAATTCAGAGACAGAGTTTCCTTTCTACCAGCACTTACCAGCTGGGAAAGATGGACTACAGCTTGGCCTCTCTTTTGGCTGCTGGTATCTAATCAGACCAGCTTGAATTTTCAACAGGGAACTGGAAACTAAACATCATTTTCATTGCAATATTAGCTTTGTTTCTCCTTTTCCTTGACCTCCCCTTTCTCCTAAGCGCACTTTCTGCAACATATCAGTCTTTTTGTTCCTTTTGTAAAGAGTGTGGGAGTTGTACAGTGCTGGAATTCACAGGAAAGTGTTTCATCATATCACCAAATACATATAACAGTGCTTTGTTTCTCTGATTGGTTGTCCATGTTGCTAATACAATTAAGTACTTATGTCTAGGTTCTAAGAATAGAACAAAAGAAATTAAACCACCTAACTGACGAGCAGCATTTTAATAAGAAATAGGCAATGAATAAATTATTCCCCAAGTCTAAAGCATGATTTATTCCTAGGAGAATCCTTTTGAAATCCTTAGTTCACTTAGAAGTAGTTAGTTCACAGAAAGCATGTGAGAGCTACCACTGAGAGGATTATTCCCCAGACAACCAGAAGGACTTTCAAAAGAAAACATCATTTGTGAGTAGTAAAGAAAGGTAATAGTGTTATATTCAAGACATTCTGAGCTTTGCTGTCTTTCTTTTAGTAATTCTAATGACTATAATAATAAATAATAGTCTTAGAAATAGACCTGTATCTTCCTCAGACAGCCTTGCTGAGAATGCAATATTCCAGAGATGCTCTTAGAAATAGTCAATAATTAGTCAATAATTTTCAGACACTCATTACATTGATGTATATGTGTTTTAAATGTGATTTAAATGTGGACATCCGGCTTTGGGGTGCTTTGGACCTTCTTAGGAAATGAGATGTGATTCATTTATTTCAAACCTTTTTCAGAAACAAAATTATCTACACATTTAAAATACCCGAACTTTATCTGCACTAAAAATGAAAAAGATCTACAGAGCTAAACATCTAGATGGTGATATGTTTTTAGTTTCATTATATGTAGCTAAAACTTTCAGCTTTCTTTTTGCTTTTGCTTTTTTTTTTTTATTTGACTTTCAGTCAATTTCAGCTTCATTCAGTATTCTGTCTTTATTTTGATGCTGAAAATCCATAGTCTACAATCAGGCATCTGTATAGACCTCAATTCAATTTTATTATATAGCACTTTAACATAACAGTAAACATTGTCACAAAGCAGCTTTACAGAAAAAGCCCTAATCATACTGATCATAAGTGGTGATAAATTACAGCAACAGCTTTATTAATATGCAACCTTTTATTGGATGCCAAGCCTGATGTGTGTGCTAGTTCTTTTAAATCATCCTTTGCAAAAGATTGTCATTACAAATATAGCATCAATAATCATAAAAAGTAATATATATAAGTATACAACTATACTAAGAATATATTTAACTAAATAAAAAAATCTTAGCTAAGAAAAGTTTTCTTTCTAGCTCAAAATAAACAAGTTCTATAGATAAAAACAAAAGAAAGAAAGAAGCTTTTACTGTTTAATTTTTTCAACCTGTGGAGCAGTTTAATGTGAAAAATCAAACACATTCCTGCACTCTGTCCTCCTTTAAAGGAAACATGAGTACTTTTGTGAGCCTGCTGGATGTGCTGGAGTGCCGAGGGTCCTCTCTGGATGAGGACGAGGTGTGGGCAATCCTCCTCACTGCAGCAGAAACCTTAACAAGCATCTCATACAAAGGTACAGAGATGCAAACACTAGAGATATACATGAAGATTTAACCATTTGAATGCATATTTCTCTACGCTGAAACTTACATATAAATACCTATATGATATACCAATATGAAAAATATTTGCTTATATTTTATTGAACATAAACTATATGTTTATCTTTGAATAAATAACGCATGTAACATTTTACAAAAATACTGCTGAAGGTACCTACCTGTAATAAACCAGTTAGAGCCGCGTACCAATACGAACTCCATTTCCCAGCATCCTCAGCCAACCACTGAACTACAAATCCAGTCACATGACCAACCACATGCTCCATTACCTCATTCTAGTTCTCCAGATTTCTAATCATGGCTACCTGGTCCAAATCAGCATGCTTTTTGTACATAGCTTGGAATTTCAGTGACAATTAATGATAACCACACACTAGAAGATTTTGAAGACACTCTTTGGATTTGTTAAAAGACCAAAAACTAACTCCATCTCACGTCTAAGGATGTGATACTTAGACAGGGTCATTTCCAGGGTCACCATTTGCAAAGCTGCAACTAGATTCTGCAGCTGGAGATGTTCCTGCACCTGCTTCACTGCTACCTGTTTGGTGCTGAAGAGAGCTCTTCTGTCGGTTGTTGATAATGTCCGTGTCACTATTTGCACTAAAAACTTATGATTAAACATATTAAACACGGTTGATTTTATTGGAACATGAAGAAGAGAAAAAGATGGACTTAAGACAGCTGTCGAGACCACCTTACACCAAACAGTTGAGATGATGGGAGTGCACCACAACTCAAAAACTCTCGTGATCTTATTCAAACATTGGAAAATTGACTGAGACAGTGAAAAGTTTGGTGTCTGGTGTAAGGCTTCTAGCATGTTTTAGTTTCTTGAAACTTCACCTGTCAAAAAATTTTGGCAAGTTGGCCTGTTTTAAATGATAGGGCCAAAAAGAAATAGATGGTTCATGTAAGCCATGTGAAATAAAGTAGGGTATTACTTTTTTTTAGCATAATCTGGATATGAAATATAAAATATTTATGAAGTATACTGCATCCATATGTGGACAGAGCTTATTAAATGCACCTATGTTGTGTAGCATTTATCTTTACACTTGATGTAAGCATGCCTGTAAGATTAAAATTTACAAAAGAATAGTATGCTTCAACTCAGCAGTGATGGTGTTTGACGTTGAATGTAATTGCACATGGTCAGTGTAGGCAACTCCGAACAACCAACCAAAACAGGACCCATTCTCAAAGCCATCCCGAAATGTGTCTTCAAGTCCTCATTAGAGGAAAAAAATATAATCATCGATATGGTGCCCTACCTTCTTGACACACACTTTAAAGCTCAACCCAACATAATCTGACACACTGCTTGTCTCAAGCCATGTTACCAGATTAGTCCACACATATTCACCTGCTGTTGTTTACTGTCCTGTCCTCTCCAGGTCCTGGTAATCTGTGCAGTATTATTAGCCCAGGCTCCATTTTGATCTCACCTAGTGGCAGTGTTGCCTTTAAAACCTGTGGCCGCACTGGCAATGTGGCATCCTTCACCTCTCCTGAGATGACCCAGCTTCGGTCTTCTGCCAGCAAAGAGGCTGTGGAGAAGGTGAGCTTTCCAAGACGTGTTCTGTTTAATGTCTCCTACAGGTTCACGTTGAAAGAAACTTTATAATCTTGTTAGAAAAGTCAGATCTTAAAGGCTCTTCAACTTGTCATTTTCTATAAAGGACTCACACTTTCTGGAAAGGAGTCTATTATTAATTGGCGCATTCAGTGTATTCAGTGTACCTGTATTTAATTACAGGGTGGAGACTTTATAATGTATCCAGCTATAACAAAACAGATTTAACAGGGTTGTGTGGATTTGTATGTGCACTGACTAGTCATGATATAATAAGAGAAATACTGAGCAAAGTACCCCTTGTAACCCTTTGGCTCAAACCAAAACATGTTAAATGTACAAGTCTGCCATCTGTCATTTTTTGTAATTTGTACTATATTAGTCTATATAATTTTAGTTTTGCAGAGTTAATCATTGGGCATCACGGTGGTGCTGTGGTTAGCACAGTCGCCTCACATCAAGAAGGTTATGAGTTCTAACCTGCCGACTTTCTGTGTGTCCTTCGGGTACTCCGGTTTGTTCCCAAAGGCATGCGGATTAGGTTAACTGGCTACATTAAATTGCACATAGCTGTGAATGTGAGTGTGAATGGCTGTTCGTCTCTGTGTTAGCCTAGGATAGATTGGCGACCTGCCCAGGCTGTACCCCACCTCTTGCCAAAAGTCAACTGGGATTGGCTCCAGCTTCCCTTAAAAGATAAACGCTATAGATAATGGATGGGTGGAGAGTAAATCATTCACGTTCATTACTACTACTTCACACAAGCTCTCTCAATAATTGCTAATGATGGGTTTCAGATCAGTGACATTGGGCTAAAAAAACATCAACCCTAATGAACACTGCAATCTAGGGTGCGTATAATTACCAGACACAACTGTCACTGATAGATGCTGCATAAATCACAGTCTGGGCTACAAAGAAATCAGCACCTGCTTCACTTCATCCCACAATTCTGTGTGTTGTTTTTATGACCATTGGTGGTGCTGTTGCACTCCAAAATACGCCACCTAAAAACATTTTTACATTTACATTTACAGCATTTGGCAGACGCCCTAATCCAGAGCGACTTACATGAGTGCTTTGAAGCACTTATTTTTAGAGCAAATAACCTTTTGTGGATGCCAAAGAAGAAACCTTACATATATCGTTGTCTTTTTATCTTTGAAGGATGATGGTGTGTGTTTAGCTGTCACATATACAGTACAAATACATTTCATTAGTGCACAGAAACCAATTATAACAAGTTACTTTTTCTGTTTTTAGATGCTAGTTTACTCTCTGGGAATGACTCTGTACTGGACTGTAGATTATCAGCTTCCACAAAATCAGGTGAGCTGTCAATATTTAATCATTACTCTCTTTAATGCATAGCTTTATTGTGATATTAGGGATGTTTAAAAAAAATGCTATTTACAATTCTAAGCCAATATTCCTATTTGAATGACTTAATGCTCTCCTTCTCACACTGCTCTTTCACCCTATAGCCTGTCCAACTTAGTGACCACCTGAACAGCCTACTACTAAGCATGTGTGAAGAAGAGTCTCACAGGCGTCCAAATCTGCTGGTAGTGCAGCAGCACTGTGAACAGCACCAAAAGAACACTCTCCTTCCTCCTCCAGACAGAATAATCAGACAGCTGGTCCAGGACATCCTACATCACCCTGTAAGTCTGCTTTTATGGAGCTAAAGCTTCATTTTGTTTGTCCATGATAATGGTGATAAGAATTATGGAGATTTTGGAGAAATATTTCAAATAGTGATCATGATTCATCTGGTCCCCTGTCTGGACCACTTTACTGTGGGTCTCAGGTCATACTGGAAGCAATGTTATGCAGGGATTTGGTGTTTAACTTGTAATTATAAAAATGAAACTTTTCTTTATACTCTGTTAAATCTTTAATTCTGATTGTTTAGAAGGTGTTGATTATTTTTCTACAGCAGATCTGATAGTATTTCCAGCCAAGATAAATCACAAGTTAATATTCATTTAATACATAATTTCTATAGTAACATCCAGTTCACAAGAATCCGTATGGTGGACACCACACATAAATGGAATAAAAATGTGTTTGTTATGACCATTTTTTTTATTATTATTAATGAGACCTGTATTTAGCAGTTTCTTGTAAAGAGTCTTTGTTTTATAACAGTCCAATGTAAAGCTGTAACTATAAGTTTTCAAACAATGGAAATTCTTTAAAATGCAAGGCTGATAGCTTTGCAGTTACTCAGTTAAAATAAATAAAAAGTGTGATGTGATGGTCTTTAGTGGCCTTTAATGGAATTGTTGGCAAACTGCTGTGGTATAAGAGAAATAAAACATCACAGGACAATCTGTTATAAGAAAACAATCACTAATAGATTTCAGGGTGGTAACAGTAACTCCGCTTTGTGTCAGGCCACATTTCCTATAACAGCACGTCCTGTCATGTCTTATTCTTTACTTATTTGTTGGGATGGAAATAGTTTTTCAGTATGAATGGTCCAAATCACTTAAAAATTCATTTGACATAAAGCAAAATAATACATGCCTCCTTAAGCAGATTAAGACAGCATTTGTTTCCCAAAATCATCATATAATTGCTGAATTTTTGCAATTTCAAAATATTACAATAATTTACATTAAACTACAGTAATATTGTCATGTATTTTGGGATGTTTAGTCATTTTCACCAAATTATTGGAAATGAGCTTTCAACCGGCCACGGAAGACTTCAAGAGGCCGTACTACAAGATGCAAACCACTCATCAGCATTAAGAATCACAAGCCCTGACTGGAATTCACAAAGAAATACAGAAATGAGCCACAAAAGTTCTAGAACCAAGACGAACCTTTACCAAAGTGATGGAAAAGCCAAAGTGTGGAGAAACAAAGGATCCTAAACATACAAGCTTATCGGTCAAGCATGGCTGCTTCTGGAATGGACTCACTAAATTCTGTTGATGATGTAACTCATGATGGAATGAATTCAGAAGTCTACAGAAATATTCTGTCTGCCAGTTTACAGAGAAATTCAGGAGGATTTAGGAGGAACTTCATCATGCAGCAAGACAAAGAGCCAAATCACACTGCAAACACAACATAGGAGTTCATCAGGGAAAAACGTGTTAAAAAAGTTTTAGACTGGTTAAGTCAATCACCAGACTTTAACCCAAAAGAGCAGCACTTCACCTCCTGAAGAGGCAACTGAAGGGAGACATTCCTCAAAACAACAACTGAAAGATGCTTGAGTGATGATGAAAGAGTTTGGTGATATCAGTGGGTCCCTTGCTTGATGCAGTTATTGCAAGCAAGAGATATGCAACCAAATATTAAGTGTTATTTACTTGAATATACCTTAAGACTATCTGTTCCAATACTTTTGCTCATCTAAAATTTGGTGGTTTGCTACCAAAGGTGCCATGTTCTAAGTTGTTTAACACATCTAGATGTAAATATAAGGAAATAAAAGCTGAAATTCTGATCTGTCATCTCATATTAATTTTTTTTTCTCAAACCCAAATAACTTCAGGAGAAAAAAACTGGCCTTGCCATTCCAATACTTTCAGATGGGACTGCATATTGAAATTGGTTTTCAACAGTTTTTGTCTTGTTTGCACTGATGAAGAACTACATAGTTATTTACATGAACAATAGTGATGGTATGAACTATGGTAAAATATAATTACATAGGATGGATTAACAACTTTACTTATATTGTACAGTTTTACTGATGCCGCTTGTTGAGAATTGTTCTACTAACTACTGGACTACAGCTTTTGTCAGATCATGCTGATATGTTGTGAGCGTATTACAATTTATTCAGTCATGAAATCAGAGAGATATATAACAATATGATAAATATTGTTTTTATTTTTTGCTTGTTTTCTAGGCAGAGAATGCGTTGGATAACTCCGCACTGATAACAGATCGAAGTCAGCTGATTCGACACAGACTTCGAGGTAGGAGTTTGTTAATAGCCATCTGATAATCTGACTCATCTTAAATACAAATAAAACAGAATGGAAAATAAATAATACATGGTGTTTGATAAGATCACCTTTGCATTAGGAGGCTGCACTGAGAATATTGCTTGGGCACCAAAAGCAGGCAGCTCACCATCCCACACTTTCCAAGCTGAATTTAGCAGGTAAAAAGTACGTATATCCCACCAGATTTGTCCTAATGTAATCATAACCTACCTAAGAGCTGTCTCATAAACTGTTACCTAATTTGGTCTGAGGCTGAACTGACTTCATGAGGCAAATAAATGTGGGTTTGGATATTGCACTAGGCATTATGTGAAGTCAGCGCTTTAACTCAGACTGTTTATTTTCTAGAAGCTCCCATTCCTCCCATCACAGAGGGAGCACCAGCAGTCCATACCTTGACATCCAAAGGCAGCTTAATGACAGATCTAACCAGCCATTTGGCTCTTCACTCAGTCTCTGTGAGAGGAAGCTCAAGGTAAATAGTTTTTCAGTTGGGAAAAGGAATTCCTTAATACCTTCTTTGTTTTCAAAGTTGTTCTCCCAGCACTGACCTAACCTTTTCCCCAATGTCCTCTGATTTATTTCACCCTTTTATATCATCCCAGCCTCACTCGGTCCAGTTTATGCTTGTAGTTTTTCTGTCTCTGACCTCTGACTCACTGACCTCAGTGTGCCTAATAGATGATTCTGATTGTAAACTTGCCCATGTCTGCCTTTTTCCAACCATGACTACTGGACTTATTGGATCTCCAAAGCATTTCTTACCTTCTCTTTTCACTATATGATGTTTATTGTAAAAAACAGTTTTGTTTTGAATCTGGTTCCTCTCAAGGCTTCTTCCTGATTTGTACTGAGAGTTTTCCTTTCCACTGTCATGTCTGAATTGCTCATAATGCGAGCTCGGGGAGGACAGAAACCTCCCCTAGAGCAGAAGGGTAATAGCTCGCTTGATCTTGATTTTCTGTATGAATACAGACTGTGAAAGTGGGGCCTCGCGATCCTTCTGGCTTTTTGGGTTATAAGCAGGAGGTGTCAGAAAATTAACTATAGATCTAGACCTGGATCTGTAAAGCTGCTTTGTAATCTTACTCCACCTGACTAATTATATAAAAATGGATGAAATGTTTAAAGCATCTGCCCATTTTTATGCTATTTCTGGGTTAGTTGGATAACTTTTGTTTTCCAATGTGAAAAATGTGAAAACCCCAAAAAATTATGTTGAGGTGCAAAAATCATATAAGATGCTCTGTCTCTTTTGTAGAAAACGGGTCCAGAGTTTGTTAGAATTTTGGATGAGCCATTTATTACCTTGGAGCTGCCGACTTCTATTGTGGTGAGTTTGATTCTCATGAAGAGTCACCTACTACATCTGCATTGTGATTTCAAGTTACTCTATAGCAGCTAGTTGGTACTGTCTATTGTGCCAGTGATCCACTTCCTTTGTTGCTCCTTTTCCTATCTGCAATCATTAAGTGTCTTTTCTTTCTGTAGTCAAAGAAAGGGAAGTCATGTTCAACACAAAGGGACGTGAGAGTGATTATGCCAAATGGACAGACCATCCTAGTTAAGTGTGATGTCAAGACGAGAGGAGGGGATGTATTTGATATGATTATTGCCCATTCAAAAATGGTGGAGCATTTCTACTTTGGCCTTGCCTACACTAACAATAGTGTGTGCTGATGTCATTTCTATCTGTTCCCATATTTCTTTTTTAAAAGCTTCATTGTTTAATATCACACTAATCCTGAAAATATCATAACAAGTATGAACACCGAAAGTATTGTATACTAACTTGTGATTCTTATTTCTTCAGGCAAGGAATTCTTCTTTCTGGATAACAAAACCGAAATTTCCAAAATTGCCCCAGAGAGCTGGAAAAAAGTACCCACGTCCACGTTTGTTCTTCATGTCCGAATCAAATTTTTCATCAGTGATGCCAGTTTACTCCTGTAAGATTCCTTTGTAGGATTCCTTTGTCCTTTATAATGCTTAAAAGTTCTAGTGATACAGTGTATTAGCCATATAGGTCCCAGGAACTCTCAGTATTCTAAATATTGCTATATAATGAATCTTTGTCTTCCTCTTAAAATGCAACTCACATGGCATATGTGATTATAACATATTTCTTTTTAAAGGGTGGGGTGGTTTAGGGGAAAGTGAAAGACTGTCTGCATGAGAAAATACAGACATGTTGTAATTTGCATCTGTAATTTGCCTTGCAGGCAGCAGTAGACTCTAACATGATGAACTATTCCTTGTTTTCAGGCTCAAATTTCCATCACATGTACCATCCTGTATATCATTATGATCATGTTCTTATGTATTATTCTGGCAGACACAAGCTGACACGACACCAGTACTACCTGCAGCTCCGGAGGGATATTTTGGAAGACAGATTGCACTGTAATGAAGAGACTGGCCTGTTTCTCAGTGCTTTTGCTCTGCAAGCTGAATTTGGGGACATTTTGCCTGAGGTTTTACCAAATTAATTAAAGTTGATACAAACTCTTTGTTCTGCTTTAGTTGTCTGATAATCCTAAAACACAATGCTTTTAATTGTGCACTTAGTTATATTTTTACAATATTAGTACATACGTGGCGGCACGGTGGTGCAGTGGTTAGCACTGTCGGCTCACAGCAAGAAGGTCCTGGGTTCGATCCCCGGGTCACCCAGGGTGCCTTTCTGTGCGGAGTTTGCATG
>JAQMYM010000006.1:2381951-2392699 GCA_030014255.1 Parauchenoglanis ngamensis
CTGCACTGTTTGCACACTTGCACACTTTGCACTTTATGTTGTTTTTGCCATGTTTGCACATGTTTGCACACATGCACGTTATGTTGTCTTCTGTTGCACATGATGACCTTTTGTTCTTCTGTTGTCTTATATGTAGCACCTTGGTCCTAGAGAAACGTTGTCTCGTTTCACTGTACACTGCACAACATGTATATGTTGAAATGACAGTAAAAGCCACTTGAACATGAACTTACAGCTTGATGTCAACCATATACAGGAGGTGGCTGATGGTTACTCCACTTCTGAACTTCCAGTGTTCTTGTTTCAGTTTCTTAAGGAAGCTTATCAGTGCCTTGTATAGTGCCAAGCAGTATCCACGTGTGGGGCATCGAATCATACGCCTTATTGTATTCAATCCTCTCTTAGAACCATTGCACTGGGCACTGGTGCTGCCTAATGTGGTATAATGCTTGCTATAATGTAGATCATGCATATTTTATGTCTGTAGCTCTTTGGAATAGGGGAGGAGGCTGGCAGTCAGCTACATATATTTGAATTTATAATGCTGGGTGAGCAAGTTTTCACATTTTCCACTGCTATAATGTGCCCTCCAGACAGACTTCTATGCTTTTATGGGTATTCTGCCTGTCATATCCTTTCAGTCTAGCCAACAGTCTATTACAGTCATCTTGTTAATGGTTTAATTGGGCTACCGTGATTAAAGTAGGCATGGGCAGTGTTTCTCCAGGAAATTCTTCAAAGACATGCATCCCTAAAATCATTGCCTTTGAGCACATGAGCAGGGAACCGGAAGAATGTTTTGGGAAAAGCGCAACGTGACGAAAAAGAAAATTGGAGAGAGAAGGGATCTATGCATTGCAGATTTCTTTTCAACACATTGTTGAATGTGTCACAGACACATTGTATGTGTATTTGTTTGTGTATGTTTCAGTAGAGTACCTTATATGAATGTACTGTATCAATGTGTACACAGCTGGCACAAGACGTAAGTGTGTTGACACTATTGTGTGCGGTCCTGTCCAGTGTCAGTGCTTTAGCACACTAGAGGCCAATTTCAAAGTAATTTGAACGGAAATTCACATCATAAGCCTTTCTGCTTCAGGAAAGGAAAACAGCTAAGAGGAAACCCTTCAAAGCTCATTTTACCTTTTGCCCTTCTATGAAGAAAGTACAAGAAATATATTTGATTTGTGTTCCATTGGCGTGTATTTATTTTTGTAGTCGTAATTGCACAGACATAATGTCTTAGCATAATACATTCTACTGTCCTTGTACCTCTGTTGCCTAGACTAGATTTCTGATAAAAGACACTCATCCTCAGTAGTAAAAATACATTCTCAACATGACCATAATAAAATGATTTTCATTTTAAAAGACAAAAATCTTTGTGTCACGCATGATGTGAGTTCAGGCTGAATGGCTACGGGAAATGGCAAACAGAGCTGTAGGGACCTTAAAATACTACTTTTAATGAAGCAGACCCAGCAGTTATACAAAGCAATACAGCAGTCCATTGCTTCCATATGGTGCGAGACTCTCACATAGCCTTTCCGATTAGAACATAAAAATGTGAGCTCCTTTGAGTGCTGCAGTAATGATTGAGAGACCACAACAGAAACTTAAACAAGAGATTTTGAAGAATTATTTGTAAAACATTGTAACACTATTAAATTGCCATTAAATAAAGAGATGTATTACATTATTTTTGTTATGCCTGATTAATTAATGGTAATCGAGTGTATCCCATACTCTGTGTACGTGAGTCCCATACTCTACTGATGTAGCTAAGTAGTTGAAGATTGACACTTTCATAGACACATTTTTGTTTCACACTTTGGTATCATGGTCTGATTTCTGGTGTGAAATCGTTTTTAACTTTACAACCTGTCCACATTTTACGTAATCTCATTTTTATCCTCGCTTGCTTGGAAATCGTGGTTAGTAATTTATTATGTAATATAGCTAGTAATCTTAAAATCACAGTTTCCTGAAAGAATTTTGGATTTTGGAGTGTTCCTTTAAGTATGTTCGTTATTAATGAACCTCGAGTCCGTCTCTTTCCTTAAATTCCCCACATATTGTTCTTCTGTGAGTGTTAAATACTATCAATCAAGCTGACGGATAAAGAATGGTCATTTAATTGTTTGTGATAGTTGTATATTTTGTAATCAAAAGTGAACAAAAAATTTCACACAAATCCTTTGAAAAAACTAGGAACTCTGCAGAAAATACGTATGTTTTGCTACCAATGCTGGAATTTCCCTTTAAAAGCTCAGGACAAAGTGTATGCCTGTACATAGAAGATAAAAAAACTCCAATGCACATTAAAGTTATCACAGGTTAGACAAAAATGAAGGTTTACTTTAATGCAATGGTCTAATGATTTTACCACCAGATCTTCAGCAGCATGCAGACACAAGCTTGGGAATATACAAGTGGGGGGAGGGGGCTCACATAGAAGTTTACCCACTCTATAGCCTTTTCATTCCTTAACAAACCATAGCAACTCAAACAATGAAAGTCTGATTTAAAGACACATCATTCATAAATGCAAATGTTCCCTTGGAAGGAGTTTGTGGTGCTGTGGTGCCATTATCCCGGCAGTTTGATGAAAGTGGCAGTGACACAGTGTCAGTATATTTTAGATTCAATATTGCTTTGTATTTTGTAATAATACAGAAAAGAGACCCACAATCTATATAAGTTAATCATTCTCCATAAATGCACTAATAAGTGATCACATTTCAACTGGATCTGGTTTTGCAGGATCTTGTATTAGTGATGGCCATTTTATTGTATGAGGACTTTTCCTTGGGCCAGCCAACAAAGCCTTCTTTTATGGAATGGTTCAGGGGAAGCAAAGCCAATTAGAGTGAACTTAAACCAGAGCCTTGACCTTAACTTCTATGACAGGCTATGCAAATCTGTCAACAATCACATTCAACTATTTGATTGAATTATATTTAGAACTTTTAGCAATAGACATTGTCTTACAAAGCAGCCTTACAGGAACCTGGATATAGATTTCAATCCCTTTTGAGCAAGCCAAGAGCAGCAAGAAAAACTCCCTGAGACAACACGAGGAAGAAACATTGAAAGGAGCCAGATTCGAAAGGGAACCCTTCTGAGTGGCACCGGATTCTAAATCATTACAGTATACAGGTGTAGAAGGGTGTGTTGAATATGTTCAATACAAGTATATTGAGTAAGAGTCCAGGGATGAGCACAGGACAGTCTTTATAATTTCAACAGCAGTTCTTGGGTTCAAATCTACAGTTTTCTGGTGAAATGATCCTCTGAAGCAAGGGTTCATCCTGGGCATGATCTTTAGAGCGTCCATATTGCATACCCACAAACTCATTTATTTAAAATGGAAGTGTTAAAGCATGTCCACTAGGAAAGCATTCCACAAGGTGTCACTAGTGTGTTTGCTTAACAAATCAACAACATAAACTAGACTCTTTGTGCCCATTAATCGTTATTTAATTGATAAACAGTGAATACCTGAAATCGGACATGTTCTTGTTAAACAATGTTCTTATTTTCCTCAAAAACACCACAGTTTATGTTCATTTCAAACAAAGCAGCTGTATAATGTACCTCCATGTTATCAGTAACTCATTAATTGTGATTTATTGCAGATGTTAAGTGTTTACTGGTATGGCTCAAGCCTGAAGATACAATTGTACATCAAGCACACATCCACTCAGTGACATGCCAGCTACTTTGTAGCACTTCACCAGGAGGATGTTACTGTAAGAGAGCATTTCCGTCTGGTTAATTCTGGAGAGATGCTTGAGATTCCTCTGTGATCTGGCTTCACATAACTGCCATGTCTTCACTCTGGGGTCCATTGCACCTATAAAGAGCCAACTGATAATGTATACATTTGAATGTTTCTGTGAAGGGCTTGATTATTTCAGTATTTGTGTGGTCTTGGAAAGCCACAAAAATGTTATTTATTGAGGCAGTGTAGCTAGTAGCTGTAAAGACTCTCACATCTGTTAAAAAGTGGAGTACTTCCACGTCTCAGCTACCACAACAGGATATGTTTATCACACAAGTCAAACACCAGCAGATGGTGCAAATTAGCCAGTATGTTGTTCCAGAGGCAGTGGCTGGAGCATAGATTGCAAGTGGATGTTTTGGCTTCCAGCTAGGTCACAAAGTCATCATCAGCATGAATTGTGAACCACAGTGACATTTCTGAGTTTCTTCCACCCATGCTCTAGCATGAAAGAGATAGATTGGATAGAAATAGAAGATTACTAAGCTAAAGTTGCCTTTTCTTTGGCGATGTATGTTTCAACCCTGTGGTCTTTTCACTTCTATTTAAATGTCAAAGCAATACAGGTTTTTAAACATGAGGCTGACTACACATTTTAAATCATGTTTTTATATGATGAAGATGTCAAGTAAACTGTTCTCTGGAGTTATAATTATGTATTTAGGAGATTGTTTTGTTATGGCAGCTTTAACAAATTGGACGAGTGGACATTTTATGCCTTTCTGACTGCAAATTGCCTCATTCTCTTTCCAGTACAGTCATTTATCTTAAGCCTTTTCCAGAATCCTCATCTCATCCAAGCAAAACATGAATAAAGACTTAAAAGGATTCAAACTGATGAAAGAGTGATGTGCAGAAGGTGTCCATCACACACATGCAGACTTTAACTTTCCTAGAACTAGAATGTTTCCAGGAAGGAGAATAAAAAAGCAATACATTTGGCTAAACCATTGGTTTAGTTATCCTCCACTTCACTCTTCATAAAGCCTCAGGTATAATTCAATCATTACATCACTGAAATAACAACCACCGTCTTCTGCGCTGCCACGTGATTTGATCTCCACCGGTGACGGTTCGAGCTTTGCTTAGGCTGAGTGAGGCCAGACAAAGAAAAACAATTTCTAGACTAAACGCTTCAAAGATTTTGTACCTTTTCCACATCCTTGATAGAGGATTTATTAACCATATCATATAGCTAGTTACGTGGATTTTACAAGCTGTGTTGTTTTCTCCATTTTTTAAACCTCCATCCTGTTTATGAAACGTAAATAAGAGACATTAAAAATCTGAATCTGCATTTGATAAAATGTATTTTTCATTTATAAGAGTTTTAGCAGATTGAATAATATTTGTCAAAACACACAGAATAAACGATATAGCTTTGGTCCTGTATTATAGGGCTGTATTCAGAGTTGGTGACAGTTTAAAAGAAATGTCAATATTTATTCAGGGAAAGTTCTCTGTATTTGGGGTGATTTTCTGAGAGGCCCATTCAAATTATTAAAATGACCTGTGTGTACTTCACACCTACATGGTTGACAGATTTTCCTTGAGTGGAAATGTTTTTCAATAGCAACTAGACAACAACTTTGCTGTCAACTGCAGTATAATTTAAAATACAAGAAAGAGAAAATGAAGTTGATAAACATATAGACATCTAATAGGAGTCTAGTGTATGGCCAATATATTGCTGCATGAATGGTTCTAATTCTAATTTAAAATCTAGCAAATATGGTTTAACTTAAAATTAATGGCTTTCACTCTTATTATTTAGCAACATATAAAATAGGACTTGATCCAGGTCCTCCTATTATTTTGCACAATAACTAGAAGTACAACAACAGAAAGCATGAAGCTTAAACAGGGGTGAAAAACATATCTATTGTTGAGAGTTGCAGTAAGTGACTACGCAGGCCATGAAAGAATTATTTTCATGTTGTTTATATGTTGTGCTGACAGTTAATTGTGCACACAATTTAATGTGGCCACAAGATAAAATCTTGTATTGCATCTACAGTTAGTGTATACTGAAAAATGTTCATTGAATTTACATAAGTCAAAAGTTTAAATCGGTTGCACATGAATGAATTGAGTTACCCTGACTCGGTGTTTTCATAAATCCAACATGATTTGATCGTGTATATAAAGCGTATATAAACTCCACACAGGACACAGGACCCTGGCATTGTGAGGTGGTAATGTTACACATTCCGCTATAATTAAACATGGTTTAATTGAGGTAATTTTACACTATAGTCATTTCTTCCTGTCAGCGTCAACATCCTCACGAGATTTTAAAATGAATTTGGATCACTCTTAATACTACATGAATTGATTGTGCAATTCAGTCTAGTAGAGGGAGGTTCCAGCATTATGGATGTGATGTTTGGACTCATATTGTCCAAAAGGGCACAATGTGTTCATCATATTTTGAATGACACATTGATATAAACAAACTTTGCACAGAAACTTTAGATATTGTTGCATTAACATTATGTGTCTAGCATAAACGTATCCTAAACAAATGTTATGGGTGTGACCTGGCTGTGGAACCACCCTAGTCTTAATGTTTTAAATTAAATTTTATGTTTAATGTTTTTTTATTTTTTTCAGAATAGTTATTATAGTCAGAGCTATGACCATATGGATAGTACACATCACTGTGTGTGCATAACTCAATTTTTAATATAATTACAGGAATGAGAGTGGCTGATATTTTGGATTGACTTCTGAATAACATTTATTACATGTAGAGTGATGTGATGTTTAATTTAGCATTAAAAAGCATTGCATTACAGCAACAATGAAAATGTGTTTCTGGTATTTCTGTATATTTCCCCTTGAAAGAATTGTAACAGCAAGGCAAATTCTGGAAAAGGAGAAAAGAGGGGATAATCAGAGCCATTGTACAAGCATGAGGCATAGCCAATGCAACAAAACGAAAGAAACCACTGGTGTACTAACAACCAGACATCAAACAGGTCAGCCAAGGAAAACGACAGCAGTTAATGACAATCATTGTGAGAGCTGTTAAGAAAACCCCAAAAACGGCAGTCAGTGACGACATCAACAACCTCCACAGTGCAGAGATGAAGGTATCACAATCCATTGTTCAAAATAAGATTTCGAAATGTAGAGGCCATACCAGAAGATGCAAACCACTCATCAATAAAAGTAAAAATCAAAAGGCCAGATTGGAATTAGCAAAGAAATACAGAGGTGAGCCACAAAAGCTCTGGAATCAAGCTCAACCTCTACAAAAGTGTTGGAAAGGCCAAAGTGCGCAGATAGAAAGGATTTGCTCATTATCCAAAACATATGAGCTCATCAGTCAAGAACAGTGGAGGTAGCGTCATGGCTTGGGCTTGCATGGCTGCGTCTGGAATGGACTCACTAATCTCACTCACGTCTGGAATGGACTCACTAATCTTTATTGATGATGCAACTCATGATGGAAACAGCAGAATGAATTCAGAAGTCTACAGAAAAAGTCTGTCTGTCAATTTTCAGAGAAATGCATAGAAATCTAACTGGAAAGAACTTCATCGTGCAGCAAGACATGCAACATCCCAAAACACACAGCCAACACAACAAAGGACTTCATCAGTGGAAGGTTTTAGACTGGCCAGTCACCAATCAAGTCAGTCACCAGACCATAACCCAACTAAGCAGCATTTTACTTCCTGAAGTGGAGACTGAATGGAGAAACCCTTATGAACAAACAACAACTAAAAGGTGTGATACAAGCATGGAAATGCAGAATGCAACAGTTTGGTGATGTCAGTGGGTCACCGACTTGAAGCATTTGGAAGCAAGAGATATGCAACCCAATATTAAGTGTTATTTACTTTAATTACTTTAGTATTCATCCAAATACTTTTGCGTACCTAAAAATTGGGTGGTCTGCTACCAAACTTACCATGTTCAACACATTTATATGTAAACAGGAAATGAAAACAGAACTTCATCTCAAACCCAAATGTCTTCAAGGTATAGCAAAAGCAAAAGAATTTGTCTTCATGTTCTAATACTTTCAAAAGGGATCTATATATAAAACTATCGGTTAGGAATGCTTTAACTTTCAGTTACACTTTGTTTAATGCATTTTCTGTAACTCTTTCCTATTAATGTGTGCTATTTACTGACAAAATTTACACTGAACAATATTTCATATGTTTGTTTAGCAAACTTTGTGAAAATATGTGAGAATTGACTAAATCTTCATGTTTCCAATGATATTTTTGTAACGTGTAACACAACTGTCATACAGCTCCTATAGGCCAGTGAGTGTGGGTAGAAGCAGGCTCTGTGGTGGGCCTGGGTTATCAGGGAACACTGTTGAAAAGTAAAGCTTTTCAGCATGGGTGGATAACTGCAGGCCTCCACCCTGGCAAACCTCCCAACCCACACACACACCCCTGCTGTTCCCCAAAAACAAACTGCTCCAAAATGCACTTTGTTTTCTCAATTACACGCTCCCCCATTCTGGAAAGCTCAACTTTGGTGGCTTGGTAACAAAAATATGGATTCTGACATATGAGATACATGCTATGTGTTTTGTTAAGGTAAAAATGATTTTTGTGCAATTCATAGATCACTTGGATGTACTGCACAAATATCAATTTTGTCACTTATTTGACAGTCAGATGTTGGTTTATTGGCAGCTAGTGTGAAAAAGCACTTGTGGAAAGAAAAAGTTTACTTGTCGCAGCCTACTGGCTTATATCAAAAAGACTCTGGGCCAATATCTACATGTAGAAATCTAGAAAATTGCTCAAATCATGATTATTCTTTTCCTTTCTCTTGAGTCCAAACAGCATTAGCAACTCATGCATGCAAAATCATTTCAAAAGTAAGGCATCCTAATGTTTTGATATCAAACGGCAGTTTCCAATAAATGGTCATTAGTGGCCATTATACTAACTTAAGTAACTCAAAAAAGAGTTCATGTATATTGTACATGCCTCAATAGCAAATTGATAGATACTCTAGGGTACAATTTAAGTTTTTAGCATTATAACAAATATTTTAAAAAATGACCTCTAATTTTCTATACAAATAACATCATATTAAGGCATATAAGCAAAATGTCTCCATTAGCTTACCCTCTGTTTCTTCTAAATTTGTTGTCTACTACATTTAGTTATGAATAATGACACAGTAGATAATTCAGAAACTTTACATTTGCAAGGCTGTCTCGAAAAAGAACACCTCTGGGAAAGCCATGGTGAAAACACTGCACAATGTCACTAAAATGAAGCAGACCAGCTTTGCTTTGCTAATTTATTCTCATCAGCATCACAGCACCTGTAGTCTGTAATCTTGATAAGTCATCAAACCTTCTCCAACTTTCAATAGCCAAAAATGTAAGGGGGAGACATTACAACATGGGGTGTTGCAGAGGTCATGCAAAACTTCTGAGAACACACAAGTTGGGATTTAATAGCAGGCAAAACAACTTGAATGAGAGACTTCAACTTTCTATATTCAAGGGCTAGAACGTTGAGTGAAACAATGCAAAACAAAAGCCTGACATGGTAGCTGTATAATGATTCATATATGCGATGTCATTTATTAAAAGGGCTATATGTTCTATAATAGCAACCAAAAAAATCACAGTTACTGCCTTGGTGCTTTTGTCTGAATGTGCTGTTTATTTCATTCTTTGTTTCAAAAGTATTTCCTGGCATCCATACAAATCTATCTGGCCTGAACAAGTCAGATGATTGCCATTGATCAGCATGCTGGAAGGTCATCTAGATGTTGTGGTTTTGTGGAAACGCTATTAAGTGCAGTTACCATGTTGCTTTCTTTCTAATAATGGGATAAAAAAGTGACAGCATGACATAGTGATTGGGGACAAATTCCTGTTCTTGCCAAGACAACTTCTCAGCAGGCAAACACTGGCTTTGTCTAGGCAACAGAGATCTTACTGTCCCAGTTGTCTTGCTCTCTAAACAAACTGGAGAAACATCCCAGAAGCACTCACAGAGCTGAGCCTCAGGAACCTCGAGTTACATATTTTATGAAATGGAGGACTAAATCAATAATTCGTTTGTAAAAGGCACATCATTTGATCATTGCGATGTGGCAACAAAATGGTTTCCAAAAGCTCTTGGCTTTGAGTATCTTGACTGATGTAATCATAGTAGATCTGGAGTGTTGTGGTCTGTTTTAGTCATGCAACAGTTAGTTACTGCTTTCAAAGACTACTAAAAACCCACTGAATGATCCTCACCGTGAGGCCATAGTTTGAAGGCCTCATCTGTCACAAAAGCTATTTATCATGCTATATTTTTTTTCATTCTGAAGCAATCTATTAAACTTAAAAGAAATGTCATGACATGCATAAAATGATGGACAACTCACAGACCCAGCACCAGTAACTAATTAAAGGAGAAGAGGTTGTGACTAGCAATATACTTTGTAAGCAGACGGAAAACAGCAACCACAAAGATTAAAATAAACATGAACAAGGAAGACAACTGTATAGAAAATCGGTTTGGATGAGGTGTAAAACAGTCAAAACAGTGAGCGGAAACTGGGGCCAGAACGTTCTGGAAGGAGTCCTCATGAACATCTCAGAGTTGGCTCTGATTACCGTTTCTCAACCTGGTGGTCTTAGCTTCAAAAGCTCCAGCTCAAAGGATAGACGAAGGCATGTAAGTGAATCTCCATCATGAGATTCCAGTGAAATGTAGGTTTTCACCATTATTTTATAAACATACCACTTTCAAATCCTGGTCATATGCAAACCACACGGAAAAGAGAAATTATATTAATGTCTGGCAGAGTTGTCAGCTTTTTTGAAAGTTGAAATCATGAGTCTACTGTTTTAAAAATTCACATACACTACCAGTCAAAAGTTTGGACACCTTCTAATGCAATTTTTTTCTTTATTTTTATTACTTTAAAAGAGACTGGATAATGATGGACTGTTGTTTCTCTTTACTTAGTTGAG
>JAQMYM010000006.1:2438482-2448843 GCA_030014255.1 Parauchenoglanis ngamensis
CTGTGGTGGACTGGCGACCTGCCCAGGGTGTACCCCGCCTCTCGCCCGAAGATGCTGGTATTGGCTCCAGCTTCCCCACGACTCAGATGGATAAAGCGGCATAGATGATGGATGGATGGATGGTTTAATCCAAACACAGTAAGTTAAAAACAAGGTGTCCTATAAATAATGTAAACCTGGACGTTATGACATCACACACCACAACCCCAGGATGTTTTTATGTATCATTCCTACCCTAAAGAGAAGACTGTTATCATTCTTCTCCATGCTAATGTTACTGTGGCCACAATGGTGCGATTGAATTGATTTCTGCCTCACAACCATTTTAACATACAATAGCTGTCACAAGCTAAGTATTTTGTTGTCCCAAAATAGAGCTTAAAATAAGAAACACCTTTTTTTTTTTCAAAAAAATAACCATTCAAACATGCTCATTTACTGAGCTTCTGAGCTGAAATGTGCATAAAATGCATGTTCTGATGGGGTTTGGGGTTTTATTTACAGTTAAAGATTTCCCTTGTTGCACAAAGATTGAGAAACCCTTTTCAAAGGAACTATTACAACAGACTTTGGCTTTGGTTAAATAATACGTTCAGGATCTATTTACTGGTGAAACTAGACTACTAAATCACCAGTGGTCAGTCTGCATTGGCTGGTGGTCGCATTCATGTTGAAAGAAATGATGAAAAGTCCTGAAAAGTGGAAGGACACTTTTTTTTTTTCCTGGAAGGCTCGAAATATGACACCAGGTCTCTTTCTTTCTGCCAAGTCCTTGCCTCTGCTCTCATTTTGTTCAGAAGGTTACACGTCTTTGCTTCGCGTTAGCATCATTAGCACCAAATCGAGTAAAAAAAAAAGCGTTTCCTGCGTTATAACCTCAGTTCATTTCAAGCACAGTGGTGGATTTTTAATGCTGCATTTTCTCAGTTTCTCAGTGACCTCATTGCAGTGCAAGTACCGCGCTAACGTTTTCTCTCCACCGCAGCCGTCGACGTTTTAGTCAAAGGAGGAGCGCCACATCTGGGAACTTCTGGGGAATCTCGACATCCGTCAGGGCTCTTTGTCTTTCATCCTTTTTCCTCACGACATCCCATTTTTCTCACGAGACGTACCGGGGATAATGTAAAAAGCGGTTTGTTTGACTGAGGAGTGATTTTTGTTTTGTTTGTTTTTTTTGTTTGTGTTTTTTTTGCGTAACTCAAACTAAGGATGGCGAGCTCTTTGAAGAATATCTTTCTCGTCCTGGTTGTTTTGGGGATTTTGCTTTTCACCATCGCTGGTGTGGCAGAGGGACAAGAAGAGGACCAGGAGAGGTCTTGTCAAGGTGCCTTCGACTTGTATTTTGTCCTTGACAAGTAAGTCTTTGAGCATCGGATACTTGGTAGCGCCTTGTTTAATCCGTATTTGTCTAATGTTTCCCTTCAGAAAGCAGTGTTAGTAACTATAACTCTGTTTGCTCCACTCTGTTTCTTTTATTATGTGCATATAGCCTAATGATGCCATCAAAACTCTGTAACAATCTGCTCTACACTGTTTCATATCTTTACTGTTTATTCGTCCGACATTATTTACCAATATTTAAGGTTTAACTAGAAGTGCTGACACAAAAATTTCATCAGTCTTTCTTTCTTTCTTTCTTTCTTTCTTTGTTTAGCTGTTGTTTGCATAAAAACATCTGATCTAGGCACCATGTCCGATCCATCCCTTTGTTTTTGTGCAATGACACAAAGACGGCTGGGATGTGTTTGATAACTTGTGCTGAATAAGCACTTCAGACAATCACAATCTCCTTGAGGGTTTTTCCCCTCCACTCAAGTCCAGAAAGGATACATTGAAGGTATAGAGCCCAATGAGATGACACATTTTCTCATATGTTTCACAGGATCTTGTTTTACAGGAGGTTTGAATCAGCCAGGGCCTTTAAGTAACCTATCCATGGCCTAGTTTCTGGCACAGATTCCAACGCCACATGGGAAATGTCTGTGGTGTCCAAACTCAGCATTCATCCTTAGGGTAAAAAAAAAAGACACGTAACTGGATTTCTTACTTCTTAAAAACTGATGAGATGGGTGTATTTCGTTTATTTAAGCACTGTTTGCTTATTCATGACTTTCTAGTGAAAAGTGTAATTTGATGTCAGAGCTGCATGCATAGCTTTCTTCACCACCCGATGCTTAATTAACTCATGCAATGCGGTTTATATGCCTTATATTATAGGTGAAGTTCAAAATGTAGGGTTCTGAAACTACCATTTGACTTTCATTGCATCAGATAATAAGTACAAAACTTTCTTTTACTTTAAAAATCTTAAGGAAATCCATTATATTAGCCTGTAAATGGTAAGTGTTACATCCATTCATACACGCATGCAATGCAATTAACAGAGAATTCAAGTGTGTTATTTCAGACACTGCAATTCTTGGGTCAGTCAAGGTTGCCTTCTGCTTAGCAGTCCTCATGATGGCAGCAGAAATAGCTAAAGAATGAGTGCTTTTACAAGATTTTGGAAAAAGTGATACATACACATCTGTAGGCTCATAAAACTGATTCTCAACTTGTGTATTATTTATTCCATAGAATCATAAATATTGTGTTGATCCCAATGCATCAAGGGGGAAAATAGATCTAATTTATGAATGACGTCTACTAGTACTGAGTAATGATGTTCTGTCCTTAACCCTTGCTTTTAATAGAAGATCCCAAAACAGTAGGTGGATTAGTGACTCTTAATTGTCCCTAGGTGCAAATGAGTGCTTGAATGTTACATTGTGATGGAATGACCTCCCTTCCAGGGTGTATTCATTCCTCATGCGCTGTGTTCCTAGGATAGGCTCTGGATCCATCATGACCCTGAATATGATAAAGCAGTTACTGAAGAGGAATGAATAAATGAAGGATGCCAAAACAAAATATAGAATAAGAGTTCTGTAAAATAATGAGTATCCTCTTAAAGTTATTCTGTTTCCAGGGAAAGCACAAAATGCAAGGAAGAAAGATACAAGCAGTGATTATGGGACTATTTAATAAAAAAAAAATCTCTTTTGGGGTTTATGTTTAATAACACACTTCCTTACCATATCAGGCTTCATCATAAGCTATCCAGGCATTTAATAGGTACAGCTGTTCACTTGTGTATTCACAGTTGAGTTTGCTAATGTCTTACAAGCAAACATTTTCAGAAATATAAAAATTCATTGAATATCATGTATTTCCAGGCATTAATACATTAACTGAATATAAATATAAAGATAAAGATGAATATATAAGATAAAAGTTGTAGAAGACATTTTGTTTTCATTCAAATCCAAAATGGCTGACAATTCAGTATAGCATCATGGATGTACATTGAATGACCCAAGGATGAAACAATTAAGTTGCTGATGTGCAGATAAATAGGTTTGTCATGAAAGTTAGTTCAAAAACTTCCCAGGAAGAGCTGTATGGTGCTGGAATCTTTTGTGTTCAGTATGAGCAAAGGGCTTTGTGGGAAACAAAACACGATGACAGGTAGAGATGAGAATCTTTATAGTGCTTCTATGCTTGTATGAATTATTGCTCACAATACAGGTGGCAACAGAAATGTTGTTACTAATATATGAACACATCACAACAGCCGGCAATATTTAATTAAACTTACACTTATAATGTCTGCCTCGGACTTAGAGGTCCACTATGTAGTATTTTGAAGATCTCTATTAGCTTTCATTAGTGTTTTCATTAGTGTATAATTACCTGTAAATACGAATCTTTGTGTTTTTTTAGCTTAGTACTTTATATCCTCATAGGGAGCGGGTCCACCTCTAGAGAGCTGCCATGTTGCGCTGCTACAGTAGCACGGAACGAACAAATCTCTAGAGAGCATCTTCTGCGATGCATGATTTTACAAGCGGCAACGTTAATCCGTAAGGAAGCACTGGAAGAATGACAAAGTGGAAATAAGGAAGGCAAGGAAGAAGAAAGAAGAGGAATCAGTGTTTGTTGCTGATGGCTGACAAGTTTGAGAACCCAAATTTGGAGAAATGGAGGATCATACTTATTATTTAGCAGAGAAAAAGCAAGTGAGTGTGACTACTGATGGCCTCCGTACGCTCTAATGCATGCTTGGAAAGGGAGGGGTATTCAAGTGGTTGAATCTTTCATAGTGAACCTTTAATAGGTATGCTGTAATACATGCTGCAATATTCAGACACCAACTATGTTCATGTTACTCTGTTGCTATTGTTTGTCTGACCACCAACTAATACTATAATGACACAATTAAGTAATAATGAACTATATTTGATAGTAATAAAACTACCTATACTAATTATCACAGTACATTCTAATTAATACAAAAATCAGATCCATTAGAACAACTAACATTTACATTATGACAGTGATATAATATATCACAGTACAGTTATATTGCTCACAATAGCAACCAACACTATATTATGCATTACAGTTTGTTTTAACCATTCAGATTGTGATTTTAAATCAGTAATGTTCATTTCAGGTTGTTTTATGTTGTTAACATCACAGTCCACAGGATTTTTGTTTTTATTATGTAATTCTGTAACAATGCCATTACATTCAGCAACATCCCTTTCATGTGTCCCAACAGCAGACTTTAAAAATAGTGAGGTTCTGCTGTTTTTCAACCAAACATCCTTTACTTTAAACTAGCTAGAGCGTTGCATCATGCAGATCACGACAGTGGTTTACAACAGCTGCAGCACGTAAATTCACTCCTGACACGCTGTTTTTTTAAGACACCTTGAGATCCAGATGATGGGCCTGGATTCAACATGAAGAGACATAGCTATGGTGTTATGAGGACATTAATGCCTAGTTAAACATTACCAAACTGTTGCAGTTCCTAAGTATGTAAACTGAATAGCTGTAGGAGAAGGTAGCACGCTGGTTTAAACTGGGCTTGGGCCTGAAAACAGTCCTTGTTCAGAGTGGAGCAAAAATAGAACGAGAAAGAAAACGGTACGAGGCGCAGGAGATTTCAAGGCCTTGGGCTGAAAGTGGCTGGTAATTTACAAGTTAGAAATCATGATTCCCAGTTCCCATAATTTCAGCAGATACAGGCAACCTGGCCTATGGGCAAAAGAACTCACGAGAAATACTATAACTGATAACTTTAATTCTGCATGAAAAAGAACTTGTTTTATTTATGTTAAGAAGCGATGCAGTATATTGGTATTGTGTTGGAATTGTCTAAAAGCGAAGGGGGAATGGTTCCCTATTGTCCTAATGTTCTTATAGCTAGTTTTTTCCTTTCAGAGCTCCCATTCAGCACAATTTTATGAGACACTTAATTCAAGGGGGTTAATAGATAATAGACCCTGACTTAAGGAGGTCCTTGGTATTATTTTATAATATAAATGAGATTGTAGGTTTATTTATGTTACAGTGTCAGGAGCACGTTGTCATAAGCAGTTCTCTAGCTGTAATGGGGCCTGAAGAAGGGATGATCCGGATTAGAGTACTGCTGACTCTGCACAAAGTAACTACTCATTCTCCATTCCTCCCATTCTCCACTCCTCTGTGTGTTGTCTTGGAGGATTGCCTAAACCTGAATAAGAAAGCAAGATATCCATAGCGAAAGCTCTCTTCTCAGATAAGGAACTGGTTGCATGCATTTTGTAAGATTTTTAAGGTTCGATCACACTTGGCTTTTACAGTTCTCTACCTGATTTAACTGATGTTAAGTGACAGTAAAATTCAGAAACCTGATTAATCACAATCATTCACAGGCCAGTTCAGCGACACAATTTTCTGATTGTGCTTTTTATGCATATGAAGCCATTGACTTTTTCTACCCTGTCCTAATACTATATGTGGGAAACCTACGGACATGTTATTTGCCCTTAAACATCACACTGCCGTTGTTAACGGTCTTCTTCAAAAAGTATGTGCTGTATGAAATCTAAGCCTTTGACTCTTATACAGCTCATATGGTCAATTAAAATTAGATCAAAGCAGGAGTGCCACAAAATATTTCATCAAGGATCTCACATGAAAATGGCCACTTCCTCCTCAATCACTGTTTGGACAGGTGAGAAAACTGCTTGCTAGGCACCAATCCTAGGATTGCTGGTACCTCAGAAAAGCCTGTCCTTCCAAGATAAACAGTCTCCATTGTGAGGTGAGGAAATCTAAAGTTGAAAATGGTGACAAGTCCTCCGTCTGACCCTCACGTCCATAGTTGCCTTTGCCCATCTTTGGGTTTTACTTTGTTTTGCTTGTTACATTTTGTGTTGGCTTGTCTTTTTGTCGACTCTGTTGGAAAACCATCCTCCCATTTTTCATATGGTGAGTCAGTCTGTGCCTTTGGTTTCTGCCTTTCTGGTTGAAACAAATTCATTAGCAAGCTTTTTTGGGGAGGGGGTAGATAATATAAACAAATTTTACATGACCTTCGGAGCTAAAACTTCTCTCTCGACTACTAACTTGTCCCTCCATAAGGTTCTATTCTTTTTACATGAGTACATTTTAAACACCTTTAACTGTAATACAGGGAGACTATGAGCTGATGTCTGGTGCTCAGACTAGACTGTGTTACATCAGCTAAATTAAGAACCATTTTCGAGTGTTTTTGGAAATGAAGGTCCGCTAAAGTTGACTGACCCAGAACGTTGGCTCAGATTTCAAGAGAAAATTAGATCACTTCCCATGTGTCAGTAATGAATCACCCATGCCTTCCTCATTGTTCAGGGACAGGAAATGTTCAACCTTCACAAGGATTTTACTGCCTTGCCTGGAGTCAGAGCACAGAGAGGGGCAGAGTGAGAGAGGCCCTGTCTGGGAGAAGCTGCTCCTTTACTTTGTGAACAAACAGATCACATCCTGTAGGATTTAAAACTGTTATACTCTTAATTAAGAGACAGATAGTCGTGAGTTGGACTGTCCAGTCTGGATCTCACCCGTACGCAGATTGATGACTGTTTTGACCCCTTATCTCCTCAGGTCAGGAAGTGTTAAACACCACTGGCATGAGATCTACTCTTTTGTTGAGAGTTTGGCTGAGAAATTTATCAGGTACATGCACATTCCTTTGAATCTTTTTGTCAGTGTTGGAGTGTGGTGTTGGGATTTTACAGTCTTTATTTAGTAGCATATAAAAAGCAGCATTAGATATAAATATTAATCCCTCTCTTTTGTATCATAGCCCCTTGCTTCGAATGTCCTTCATCGTGTTTTCATCCAGAGGAAACACCATAATGAAGCTGACAGAAAACAGGTATGGTGGGTCTGATTCAGTGACAATGAATTCGTGGCAACAAATTAATGGTGTTGATGCAGTAGGAGAGCAGTATAAAGCCCCTTTCACACACAAAATCCGTTAACATATCAGGTAAAACAACAAAAAATAAAGATAAGTAGATAAGTAACACCTTTTCATTCCCACTTGGTCTTCCATAGCAGTAAAGTAATGAGCGTGAGATATGTAAATCTCATGAGATTTGAATTCATTCCAGTTTCCATATCCACCCATTTCTGCAGATGTTTTCCTTCTTAATTGCTTTGAATTTGCTGCAGGTTGCGTTACAGTGCGTGATAGATAATTAACATGAACATAATGTACTACATCGCTAAAATGAGCTGTGTTGTGCTGGAACGATCGGCCAAAATGCCGACCACATGAACGGAGAGCTTTCTTGATCAGTATGCACGTTATTGTCAACGTTACCAAGACATCAAGGAGAGCTTGAGTCCAGTCAGTGCATTCTGCATTTTAATAGTGCTTTTTTATTAGCCTATTAAGCTGATTGTTTAAAAGACATTAAGGGTCTGTGAACAATTATTCATTCTATTTTTGTGTCCGTAGCAAATATTAATAGGCCATTTTTGTTTTTAATTATCAGAAATCAAAAAAGAAATGAAAAGAGTCTGAAATCCATGGTTGTTACTGAAAGATAACATGCATGATTCCCTGAGTAGCACAAGCGGAGAAGATGGGATCCGAAATCACATGTAGAATACCATTTTTTTGCCAGCATGTAATGTAATATAAATAAACAGTTTTCGGTGTAAGTGTGAACAGGGTATAAGTATAGTGTATAAGAAGCTAAAATCTGACCCATGGGGTTCATTTGTTTTTTAGGTTAGGTACTGCAAGGCTACGTTTCCTTTAACTGATCCATCAACAACCAGGCAGTGGATAGTTTTATGCAAACCACTGAGTAGGTTAAAGTACTGTTAATAAGGAGTAACAAATACTACCGAATAACTGGTTAGTTAAACAACAAATGATACAAATCATGCAAATTATAGAAGACTAACTTGCAAAAACAAGCAATAAACCTGCAAGGACTTGTATCAGTGAAAGGAGGGCAAAAGAGAGCATAAATCATTGATAGTCATAAATCAGAGGGACATGTATGTATTTATGAATGTAAATGCTACCATGCTTCAGGTATTTACTATAAGTATGTGTAATGTAAGTAAGTAATGTGTTATGTATACTTACTTAGTACTCAGTGTGCGTAATTTCTGTTATGTGATTAAAATTTATTACAATCATGTAAATTGTAAGTTTTGAACTAGATTTGCATGCTTGCAATAAAACCTAAACTCCATGTGGTTTATGAAGTGTATGTAATTATAGATATTAAGATCACAGTGATTGGTGCAACAGCGAGATGAAATGTTCTCTTGTTTGTGGTTCTTTTTTTTCTCCAAGGGACCTGATAACTAAAGGCCTGAATGTCCTAAGAAGGGAAATTCCAGGAGGAGATACATTCATGGACCTTGGCCTACAAAAGGTTACTTGTTAATTCTCTGTAATATAGATATACAGTTTACACCACAGCGTTGTTGTAATCTCTGTTCGCATTCGCCAGACAGTGTTGATTTAATTTTTATAACAGCAGTTTTGGCAGTAGCTCGGGCTATAACGTTAATAGCTAATTAACTAACCATCATAGATATGATGAAGCTTTGTGCAAGGAGGTGTTTATTTAACAGTTATGGAAGGTACCAAAAAAAAAAAAAAAACAAGGCTGGTGCCTGAACAACTGTAGCAGTAGTAACAATGACTACACTTCATGCTGTCCACATCACACCACTCCGCTGTTGATTACTTACCTATAACAGCATGCCCCGTTGTGTTTTGATTCCTTAGTTAACATGTTTTCAGTGTAGGTTTTTTTTGTGTGTGTTAATCATGTAGTCGTCTTTTACAGGCAAATGAACAAATTCATCAGGAGAATTTTGGTGAGCCATGCTAAGGACCCTGTGACATCCAAAAACTCAGTTATTGATCCTATAATCCCAGATTCATTAGAACATTAATATCATCATATCATTGTTTCATTTTTTAGGCAAAGCTAGTGTGATTATTGCATTGACAGATGGGGAACTCAATGAGCAGCAGCTTGTAACGGCACAACAGGAGGTAAAAGCTCTGGCCAGCATTTACGCAATTACATGTGCTTTTTAAGTTCTTTGGAATGTTACTGTGAGAGTTAAAAAAAAATTATTAAACGGTTGAAGACTCTGTTGCTGTTGTTGTTGTTTTCCGGTGTCAGGCTGCCAGAGCCAGAGCGTTGGGTGCCATTGTGTATTGTGTCGGAGTGAAAGATTTCAATGAGACGCAGGTGAAAAATGTTTTTAATTTTTCCTCCTGATTTGTACACAACATGTGTGCATTACGAGTGTCATGTGCTCTAAGGAACCAACAGGACACTTAAAAAACAAGTAAATAAATCTGTGTTGCTGTTTTACTGTAGCTCGCTACCATAGCTGACACCATTGAGCACGTGTTTCCTGTGACAGGAGGATTCCAAGCTCTTCGAGGCGTGATTGACTCGGTAAACAAAGGCTCTTGCTTAATAAAAGACAGATGAAATGAAAGCTCCAGACATCTAACACAATCACAGGCATTCTCAATATGACATTTATATCATTCCGTTTCAGTAGATATCTGGTTCAGGTTTGCAAATGGTTTATTCAAATTTTTTGTGTTAAGCCACTATGACTTGTCAAACCTTTGTATTTATTTTGACAGATCATCAGGAAGTCCTGCATTGAGATCTTGGCAGTTGAGCCATCCAGTGTATGTGCAGGAGGTATGGACAATAAGGCAAATGTCGCAGTAAATCCACATTTCCTTCCCTTTTCTCATTTGCTAAGAACCGTGAGAGGGAAAAAACATCTTTTTCCATCACAGTTTGACATTATTGATACTCCTCCCATGGGATATTTTTTTCAATCTGATTTACTCTCCACTCATATTCACTGCTGTGAAGGAAATAGTAGTTACCGTAATGGCACATTGGCAACAGTAAAGAAAAAGTGCATGTACAGTGTGACGTTTTACAATATATTGGTAACGGAATATTTTAGGTACCTCAAAATAACCACACACT
>JAQMYM010000006.1:2450414-2462208 GCA_030014255.1 Parauchenoglanis ngamensis
CAAGAGGAACATTAGATCATTGTGGTTTAAGCCTTGCCAAGTGCTGATTGTTTTAACATGAAGCTCAAAGTGGATTGGTAAAATCATGAAATTTGGATCTATTTTATGCACTGATGTTTGAATTGTGAGGATTGTCATAAAAGAGCTGAATTAATGTTTCAGAGTCGTTCCAAGTGGTGGTTCGAGGCAATGGCTTTTTGCATGCCAGAAAAATAGACCAGGTGTTGTGCAGCTTCAAGATCAACGATAGTGTCACCTTAAGTGAGTCTTTTTCCCCCACACAGTTCATCTTGTCAGCCTGCGATTACTTTGATCTTGTGGTGCTTATGTGTGTTCAAGTATTTCAGTGATTATTTTTGCTTTGTCTCATTAGATGAGCGGCCTGCTGATATAGAAGACACATACATGCTGTGTCCAGCACCAAGTATAAGTGAGGTGGGAAAGTAAGTGGCCCCATTTGAGAGAAGGAAATAAAAGCCTGTCTCGCATTAGTATACACTTATGATGCCTGCCAGGGGTCACATTCCAGTTCCTCCTCCTCCTCAGCCTCTTACATAAACTGAAGCTTTTGCTTAGAATTTATTTACTTTGTTTTTCAATCCTCGCTTCTGTTACGCTTTCAGATGCCAACACTTAAACCTTATATCCTCTACCCTTCATTAATATCTGTCGCCATTGTCCTGTGTCTTCTTATGATCGACCTGCAGCTAACTAATTGCATGTTTGGTTTCCACAAACTCTATGACCTCCCTTGAATATTTTACTCCAAACCACAATGACGTTTTCATTTATCATCCATCTTGGCTTTCTTCTCTTGATTACCGTTAACGGTGCTAGAAGGCCTGCCCTACTCACACAGATATAATTTATTTTGGACCATAAATTGCCTGTTAGACAATAGGCAGCATTTTAACTGTTTGTTCTGGTGCCCTCTGTCTTTTTTATTTCCATACAAACACACTTGGAAAAAAAAACCTTCTGCATTATATGTCTCTCTCTCTCTGTCTCACTCTCTCTGTCTTGCTGCATCTCCACACAGTTTCGAATCAAAGCTCGAATTTATGTATGTAACTCCTTGCTTTTATCTTACCGACCTAACAAATATCAAGTCACTTCCTCTGTGACATTGCTGTTTATTTAACATTTACCAAATTTCTTTTGGTACTTCCTGTCCTCCTAAGCATACTACAAACATGCTTCATGTTTATTATCAATATGGATAAATCTGTTTATTATTATTGTCATTGCCAATTTAAATACAACAGTAGTAGTTTAAGTGGACATATTTACTTCTCATTTACTTTTTAAGTCTGTATAATTCCAATCAAGTGAAATTGATACAAATACATGTATAACAAAGGAAATATATAGCAAAAAGCTTTTTGCTGAAAAGTAATCTTGCTTGAGCAATATAATCTGACAAATGCTCATTATTTCACAGAATGATCATAAAATGTTCATTGTAATTGGATGACTTGATCAGTCAAATAGGATGCATTTATTTGAACTCTATGATTTATGTATGTATCAGAGACTTCATTTGAAATGAGTCACTTTTATCAGAAGCCCTCTTTTCTTGCGATTATATACTTCCCTAGCTATTTGTGATTGAGTGTGCAGTGATGTTTTAACCCCTTAATCTCTCAGTTTAGTGTTCATGTATTCACCTTAAAGAACATCAGCTTGAATACAACGTGCTATGAACTGTTCAGTAACTACACAGACACTGATATGAAAGAATTGTGGTTAAAAGAGTACAGAATGCAAATCACCTGGTGGGTCCTGTGAGTTTAAGGGGGTTATTTAGTTGTGATGTGACCATTTTTCAAACCTATCTTGTGTTTTCTGTCTGCATCAGAGTGGTATATCTGCAAGTAAGCATGAATGAAGGTCTGTCGTTCATCACCAGCTCAGTGCACATCACCACAACTGAGTGTGTAAGTACATACACAATCACAATCAGTGTAACCACAAGAGAGTCACTGGTTGTGCATGTATTGCTGACAGATATTTTTTAAAGTTCATGGTAACAGATTTGTAATACAGTAAAGCAATTAGTCAAATATGCATTAAAAGAATATTTGGCAAGCCTTATATAATTAGCTTTCTTTATCCATTTTCCACATTTCTCTTTTGCTCTTTTCTCTCTTTGCCTTCAGACCCTCCTCTTCTCTCTAAATCTTGCCAGAGGGGTCTCTTTCCCTCACAGTGAGTTCTTTTTTCCCCTCTTTGCTCTTTCTACAGCCAAACCACAGGGACTCTAGAGATTAACTAGCCCAAAATCTCCTACAGACCTTTGAGCTGAATTTGAGAGGTAGCAGGCTCTTACCCACAAAGGAGAAACATCACATTCACTATCTTACTAGGTTTAAGATGGGGCATGTTTTTCCACTAACCCCTAACAGCTTTCATTATGCCCTGCTCTAAATTATTAGATTGGTCAGTATAGGCATGTACAGATCATTGCCAGTCATTATTCAAAATGGAAAAAGCAATGTTATTGCATAGGAATGAGATACATTACTGAGAATGCCTTTGTTTTTTTCTCTCCCACTTTCTCTGGCAGTTTGATGGTACTATACTTCTAATTACCTTACTGGTCCTGTTCCTGTTGTTGGCTCTGTTGTTCATGTGGTGGTTCTGGCCCCTGTGCTGCACAGTAGTAAGTCTACACCTCATTGACTTCCTTAAATTGAAGTTCTTTTTTTGTCTGCATTCTCTCGTGGCCTCCAACATCTTAATAAAAAACTTTATGCCTTTCAAGTGGAAAAAGGGGAAAAAACAGTCATTCCTTGCACACTTCATTCCGTGGCTGTAGTGGATCTCTGTAGTGAAACACTGGGATCTATGTTGTCTCCTCCAGGGAATGGGGCTGCATCCTGTAGCTAGTATGAAAATAATAAAGGTTTAGGCAATGGCAGGATAATGAAATAGGATAATGTCAGAATGTTACTGGGATTTTTTATATTGACTATTGTCTTAGCTCCAGGTTCCTCCTACGGTCCAAAGACATGTGGATTAGGTCAAGTGGCTACTCTAAATTGGTCATAGGTGTGAATGTGAGTGTGAATGGTTGTTCATCTCGGTTAGCCCTGTGATAGATTGGCGACATGTCCAGGGTGTACCCCACCTCTCGCTAGAAGTCAGCTGGAACTGACTTCAGCTTCCCCACAACTGGAAAAGTGGTATAGATAATGCATGGATGGATGGATTTTCACCACTGTAAAAAATTTGTCAGAAAATGTTAATTATTTGTATCTGTAATTTGTCCACAGGTTATCAAGGAGCCCCCTCCACCTCCACCGCCACAGCCAGTAAGTAGTTTTTCTCCTTAACGTCTTTAAAATTGCTATATAACACATGAAGCAAAAAAGACCAGTAAAAATAGCCCCAGGTCAATAGTGCTTTCAGGAGCCAGCTGAAAAAGATTTATAAATGATTTTGCTGGTGTTTGATGCATTAAAACATTAAGCCATATGTGGTTAAGTGTCTCCAAAGAACAATTCCCATAACCATTCACCATCTATAGAGTGTATCAGCTACGGAGTGTAACAGAAAATCCTGCAACATCACACATCTGATCAATATTAAAATATACAACATATCTGTGATAGACTGCTAGTTTGCTCCACTGTTAATGTTTTGTTTTGAACACTGAAATTACTTTCATTTTGTGTAATGTCTCTTTTTCTGTCAGGAGTCAGACGATGAGGATGGTATGCCAAAGAAAAAATGGCCAACTGTAGATGCCTCATACTATGGGGGACGGGGAGTTGGAGGAATAAAACGAATGGAGGTGAATGAAGTCACATTAGTATAAAATATACCATGTATAAGGTTGAAATTGTGTAAGTCCTTAAGACCATTACTGACAATGCACAATTAATATAAACTTCCATTTGGATCCAAGAAACAAAACACTGTTACATGACTTGAACCAAAACAAAGAGGCTGTGATAAGAGATTCCACAAGCCATATGAAGTCCTAACATCAACCACATGTCCTAATTAGGAACTAAAATAAGGCAGGAGATGCTGTATAACAGTAATTTAGACAGTGTTCATTGATCAGCAAGCATTTTATCCAAGTCAGGGTTCCAGTGAATCCACATCTATAGTGCATACACCCTGGATCAGACACAAGTCAATCACAGGGCACCATGCACACACAAATTCACATACTCATCCACACCAAGGGGCAATTTAGTGTAGCCAGTCCAACCTCCAGCATGATTTGGAAGACTGGGAGGAAATCTGTGAAACGCCACACAGACAGTAACCCAAGCTTATTATCGAGCCAGTGACCCTGGAGCTGCTGGCCTGCATGCTTTGTCTGCATTACCTGATCATATTTCCTCAAATGTATACGAGGGTTATAAGACCTGGTCTTGACATTTGTGTTTATGGAACAATTAATGTTTTAGGTCCGCTGGGGTGGGAAAGGATCCACTGAAGAGGGTGCCAAGCTGGAGAAACCCAAAAATGCAGTCGTGAAAATGCCTGAGCAGGAGTATGAACCCTTTGAACCCAAGCCTAAAAAACACGGAAACAAGAAGACTCCCCAGAACAGGAAGTGGTACTCCCCTATTAGGGTGAGGGAATCTTGACTCCCATTTACCGTATTCATTTATGTTCAGCCTCTCAGCAACCTGTCACCTTATACTGCCCTATAAAATAAAAAATAGAACTTTAAGAAATATTGTAATACTTAAATTGCTTAAGATTTCTTAAATATCTTGTTTAAGTCTTCTTTGTGTGTATTTCTGTGTGTATCTTTTATTTCTTGTATTATTTAATACTTAAAATGTTTTCTGCTACTTATGTTCAGGGTAAACTGGATGCCATTTGGGCTCTGTTTCGCCGTGGTTATGACCAAGTTTCACTTATGAGACCACAGCCTGGAGATCATGTGAGTATTTTACATTGTCTTTAATTCACTTCTTAAACGAGATACAGTTCAGGCACAAAGTTCCCTCAAATCTATCCGGCTCCACTCCTACATTACATTATAGCTCACCCCTTCCTATCCATCTATCATCTCCAAATAACAGCTCCAAAGTCTGTTATGTGCCAAGATACATCATGGACAACATCTGCCACCTGCTTCAAGCAGCGACTTAGACCAGTTCCAGACATTTAGTCTGCATTATTTAAAGACCTGGCTCTCATTCCTTCACATCAAACACATGGTTTGACTTTGGACCAAAGACCTTTTATGATAAGCTTCAGATTTGACCTTGTCATGAATAGGGACACATTCCTGGTTTTGTGTTTTAGGCTGAGCTTGCTGCAATTGTAAAATCTAACACAACTTCTAACTTGAGCTCACTTTTTCTAGGTATTACTTAAAATCAGGCATTATTTGCGGAAACTATTCCGTAACCACTGAAACTGGAACTGCCTTGTTGCAAATGTTCCCCAAAATTACTGGAAAGAATTAGTGCTTACATTGAATTTACTATCAAGTATAATGGATCAGATCAACAGTAAATGGCTGTTGTCACAATTACTCCAACTTTTACCAAAGTTTAATTCAGAGATTATACTGAAAGAGCAGTTTCTACCATTTTCATGGAATGGCATCGCTCTCCCCACTGCTCAGTGAGTAGTCTATGACGAGATGGCAGAAGAATGCACAGACCTACTTTTCTGCTGTCCCAAGCATGGAAAACAAGTGAAATTGGCATCATTTCCTGTATCAAGTTACCTTCAGAGAGTGCACAACCCCAGAGGACAAGTTCTTGTACTGCATCTTTTCAAGCATTTTACTGTGTCCCTTAAAAGTCATACTACATTTTTTTGCACAAGCCTTCGAGGGATGAATCATTTATTGCATGGGGCCAGGCTGATGAATGTCCCCCCTCTGTTTTTACATCAATATTCAAGCCTATATTTTGCCGCAATAGAAGTTGCCATAGTAAAATTCTTAAATGCCACCATTCACAAAGGCCTGCCGTTAGGCAATTAGATGGTCCTATAAAGACTTTTGAATGTTGCTCAATTCCATATCATAAAAAGCCAGATGCCATTTTACTGATCCATGGATCTACTAATAATCATGTCAATAAATATAATAAACTACAGTAATCAAGCAAGCAGGCCATGCAATAGTCATTCTTGGGTTTGCACAGAGTAAGAGTGAAGCTGCAGTATACACTCCCAGAAAAAAAGGGGACTAAACTGTATATTTCCTTGTCCTTGGATTGGTACCTTCAAGCGTACACTGTTTGTGCTTATAGCATGTATCTTTAACCAGAAAGGTGATGTAATGTACCTTTTATGGTCCAATTATGAACCTTTAATTACTTTAAAAGGAACGCTATTTGCATGTGAAAGATACATATTAAAGTGACAAAGAAAGGTACAGCTTAGTACTAATTTTTCTGAGTGTGTAGGTTACACAGTCCACAGCAGTTTGTGTGTTAGTCCTGTAGCATGTCATTAACTTTCACCAGTCTGTTTTTCTCATCTGCACTCTTTGGCCCAGCTCTCTCTTGCTGATACAGAGGGTCTCAGTTAAGCACGAGCTCAGCTTCACAAGCTTTCAGCAGTTCTGACGTAAAAAGCAGTGGGCAGAGCTTCAGAACCTTAATTAGAGGCTTCGAGTCACACACACAAACACACACACACACACACACACACACACACACACACAAACCAACAGAGATGAGGTCATATGCAGTTCTGTCTTTACAGAACAGCCACTTCAAACACATAACACTTCATCATTGGGCTAAGAACAAACTGCTTTAAGGGTCTGTGTCTAATTGTAAGCATGTTAGGAGGTCACTTTGTGCTAACATACTTGTCTTTGTGCCATCATGAAAAAAAAAAACCATACACATCAAGTCTGCAAGTGCAGCTGTTTGAGTTATATTCAATTTAATTTTATATGGTATTTAGAACTTTTACCAATAGACATCGTCGCAAATTTTTAAGGAAAAATAAGGAAAAAAGAACAAGGAAAAACTTCCTGAGGAAAAAAACCTAGAGAGGAACCAGACTCAACAGAGAACACCCATGCTCTTTGGGGTGACACTGGAGAGTGAGATTATAAATCATTACAGTTTGAAGGTGTAGTGAAGACAAACACTGTTAAGTGTGTTGAGTGTTCAGAATGAGCAGTATAGTCTTTAAAATAACAGCAGCAGTTCTGTACAAATCTACAAGATCCAGGTGAGATTATCCACTCAGGCAAGGGCGAGACTTGGACAGAAACTGTTTTGGGAAGTGTGAATCTTTAGGGTATCCATGTGAGACTCTCAACAGCAACAGAAAGTCATTCACAATCAGGATGAATCAGTCCAGTCCAGAGTGTGAGAGAAGCCGCAGCAATAGTGATCGCGTCGCATCCGGTAACAGGGGTATACATACAGCTCGGTAAATATATGAAATATTGCAGTTACCTTGAAAGTTGATGAAAGTATAATAAGTAACGGTATATTATTGTGAGAAGTATATGGTTCTCATGGATTTGAACTTTTTTCAATTATCCATATAAGTTAAACTGAATTCCTTACTGGTTTTCACAGGGGCTCTGCCAAAATGCACCAAACAGAAATACAGAGAAAAAGAGGGAGTAAAAGGGCTGCAGATCTTTGCTATAGCTAACACCAAGATTAGAAAAGATGGAGGGCTAAGGGAATATGGCCACTTAGAGAAAGTAGAGAAAGCAATGTGCCACTATTTTAATCTCTTTATTCTGCTCCTCTATTTCATCTCTCCTTCAGGGCCGATGCATCAACTTCACCAGGGTGAAAGAGGAGGCAGCAAAGGCCCCACCCAGTGCCCAAAGCCCACCCCCACCTCCCCCTGACTACTGCCAGGCACCACCTCCTGTAAGTCCACTTCCTCAGTGTCCACCCCCCAAAGGACCCCACGTGGCCCCTGGTCCACCTCCTGCCCGAGCTCCGCCCACTGCCCCATGTCCGCCTCCTGCTCGACCCCCTCCCAAACCGTGAGATCCAACATTAAGAGCATCAGTTTGATTTTCCAGTTAAAATATGCTCCTCTCACCGAAGAATAATACACACAAAAATATTTATCAGCGTCAGATAGCCTATAGTATGTGCTTTGTTGCTGGACAGCAAAAAATATTGTAACAGTATCAACAAATGCAATAAAGGAAAGATGCTAATATCAACTACTGAATATACCACAAGTGGCAGAGACAGTTAAGGGAACATATTTTTTTGCCTTTAACAAAAGGTTAAAAAAAAAGATCCCCTCATTGCCTTTACGCTCACCTAGAGCTAAAAAAAAATGAAACAATACAATCAATCCGTGAGACAATGTTTGATCACACGTTCTCTTTTTTGTCCAGTGGTAATAAAAGAAAAGATGGGATTTGATGAAGCATGAAAACAGCACATTTGGGGGCTTTTTGCCATCATATTATTGGTCCCATTGTGCTCTTAGAAATGAATTTTAAATCATTCATTTACTGCATACTCTCTCAGGTTAGCCTCTCGTTGTGTTGATCAAAAGAAGAACATGTATTGCAAGTTATGGTCATGCAAGAATAAATGCAAGTTGCACAAGTGTTGTTTATCTCTAAAGTTTTGATATCACGTTTTATCAAAAGGTTTGTCAGGCTGATGCTTTTGGTACGTTACAAAATCTAGATAGAAGCTGTACAAGGTTGTTGCCTGCAAATGAGGAATTGTTGAGGACTTTAATTGTTGAATTTTAGATATTGAATTGTTGAAGTTTAGAAATGGAGTCTATAAGTGGTCCAGTTATAGCTTTGTTGCATATGGTGTGTGTTCTTTGCTTTTTCATTTGATTGTAAATCCTCATAATGTTTGCAGCCAGGGCAGTATTTCTCATCATATTTGTATGTATCATATTCCCACAACTGTACTGTATTTTCAAATGCATCCTTTGTGTCCTTTTGTAACACCATTGAACACATCATGACTGCAGGGCAGTTGACAATATCTAATTTATTATTCCCCCCAAGCAAGAGTGATTTACTTGAATACGACAAGGTGTCCGCTGTAAAACGCAGGACACTGTGCATGTAATGATCCAAAGAAATCCCTTTCTACGCTCCTCTTCCACTTTTTTCATTTTTCCCTTAATTTTTTATTTCAACATGTTACATAACTTTCATTTTGTAGTTCCCCCAGATGTGATTAATTTAATCTGATAAAGTGCCTGTGTTTTGTTTAAAAAAAGAAGCACTTTTAAATGTAAATTTGGGTTTGACAATAATCAGTTTAATAAGCAATGTGTTTTTTAATGAGGTAATTAGGAACATTTATCTTATTTACTACAAACCACATTTGCTGTTTATTGGCTTTCTGTTTGACGGTTATTTGAACGTGTGAGATGTACTTTGTTCTACAGAAATAATACGCCATCGTAATATTGTAAAATTTCTACTTCATATTGCCTATTAACAGCGATATTGATGCATCTAGTGGAAGGCGCATAAACTGTTTTCTTTTTATACACTATCAATAAAGGTCATTTTCCAAGCTTTTATTTGTTAGTCATCATTTACGGTGTGCGGTGGAGTTGCTAATGTTGATCTTCTGATCAATACAAAAACTGTTACTCTGACACAACCACACCTATAAATATATTTTCTAGTCTTGTCATTGATGTACTTTGTTTTCACAAATTTTCTTGTAAGGGTTTCTTTTAAGTAAAGGAAAAGTTTAATTGAGGTGTTACTATGAACTACATGAATATTTATTAATGTGTATATTCAGTAAATATGTTTTGATATGGGCCACCTAATCCAAACAAGCTTCACTATTTAAGCACAAAAGCATTACAACTCTATTCTGCTATCAAGAAATGTATTCATTATAATTAATGCCTTACTATATTACTATTCTTTAAAAACCTCATACACACACACACACACACACAATTAAATCTTACACGTAAGGCTTCCTAAATGTTGGGCCATTTATCAAGCTGGATACAATCAGATTTATGTGTAAATCGTTCATACGAACATTTAGCCAGAAAATTAGGTATCCATAAAATTCTGTAAATTCAAAAGTTTGAACACACCTTCTAATTCAATGGGGTTTTTTTTACTTAAAAGACTAAAATAATGATGGACTGTCGTTTCTCTTTACTTAGTTAAAGTTTCTTGACATAATATGGATTCCTACAGTTGTGGACTAGAGCTATTTACTGTATACCAACACTTCCTCACACGTTTGCTGATCTCAAACGCATGAAGAAGTCAAGAAGTTTCACTAATTAACTTTTAACTGAAAAGCAATCCAGGTGACGACCTCATGAAGCTGGTTAAGATAATGCCACTGGTGTGCAAACCTGTCATCAAGGTAAACACTGGCTACATTGAAGAACTTATAATATGAAACGTCTTTTGAGTTTTTAAACACTTTCTTGTTTACCACAATTCCATTTATGTGTCATATGTGTTATTTCATAGTTTTGATGTTTTCAGTATTGTTATACAATGTAGCAAATGGTCAATATAAAGAATAACCTACGAATGAGTAGGTGTGTCTAAACTTTTGACTGCTACTGTAAAAGAGTCAAAATAATTTCAAAACAATTTCCACTTCTGCCACTCTGCCTTCACCCAGATCATTCATTTCATGCTTTTTTACTTTTATGGAGTTTTGTGGGCATCACTACATGCAAATGAGCTGTGTCAGGAATGTGGTTCGCAGGTTGCCAACATAAGCACATGAGCATGAAGAAAATCAGCATTTCTGAAACTTTTGTAAATCCGGTAGGAAAATTTTGGTTCAGTTTGGCTTACACAAACATTTTTCACACACCTTAACTAAAAGATTGATAAATGAGGCCCATTGTGTGTGGCATGTTTAGGTAACAGTAGTTGAAGAGCCTCTAATTACTAGCAATCGTTTTTAAATCATTCATTAATTAATCTTCAGTAGGCACTTTATCCTGCTCAGGCTTGCAGTGGACACAGAGCTGGAGTAAAGCAGAAATACCATGAACACACACATTCACACACTCATTCACACCCAGGCAATTTAGCATCACCAGTCCATCTACCAATCTCAGGATCCAACCAGGGACCCTAAAACTGTTAAAGTAAATGAACAGTATTTTCCCTTCCCTCTGCATCCACAGCTGAAGTGCCCTTGAGCAAGGCACCTACTGCTCTGCGGGTGCTGTAGCATACAGCTGCCCACTGCTGTGTGTGTGTGTGTGTGTGTGTGTGTGTGTGTGTGTACTGCTTGGATGGGTTAAATACATACCTTCCTAAGGTATGCTATAATAATGTGGTTTAAGGTTTTTTTAAGGTCTGACCAGTTACCATCTGTCAAAAAAGAACACAACAGGAAATAACTACAGCAGGTGATCAGCATAGATCAGAAAATTACAGGAATAGATCTATCCGGCAGAGGAAAGTCTATGGATGGGCTAGTATAGCAGGTAGCGTTACCACCTCACAGCTCCAAGCTCTCCCTTTTAATCCTTAACTTGGGTTACTGTCTGTGTAAAGTTTCTCCAGTTTACTCCCACATCAAAAAACAGGCAAGTAGGAAAATTAAATGAAATTGGCCTGTGATTCACTGGCATACCTTCCATCAACCCCAACTCTAACTAAGATAAAGTGGTAACTGATGATGAATGAATGGATGGATGGATGGATGGATGGATGGTTGAATGGCTCTCTTTTGTTGATTTATACACTACCAGTCAAAAGTTTGGACACACCTCCTAATTCAATTTTTTTCTTTATTTTTTTTACTTTAAAAGAGACTGGATTATGATGGACTGTTGTTTCTCTTTACTTAGTTGAGCGGTTGTTGACATAAAAGGTTAT
>JAQMYM010000006.1:2478226-2488597 GCA_030014255.1 Parauchenoglanis ngamensis
AGGTCCTGAGTCTAGCAAAGTTTGGTGATTTCCCTTAAAAAAACAAACTCCAGTACAGGAGCTAGGGAACCATGTGTGTATGTAGTGGGGTGAAAGACCAAGCCTTCCAGTGGCTATGAAAAGCCTGCACTCCCCTGTGAAAGCTGCAGGTGTTTTTGATGTGAAAAAGGAACCGATGTGAATCCTGCCAGATCTTTTTCCACCTTTAGTGTCCTACAAAAGCAAACAATATCAAAGTGAAAAACAATTAGAAATGTTTCAGGAAGGAAAAAAACAGACATATCCCAGTTGCATAAGTGTACACCCCCTTAACAAATACTTGTTTAACGCATCTTTTGCTTGTAATAGAGTATACTCACTTCATGCACATCTTGATGTGACAATGTTATCCCGCTCATCCTGAAAAAATGCTCCAGATCTTGCAGGTTGTTACGTGAAGAGCTCTGCATAGCCTTCTTCAAATAATTTCACAGGTATTTGATAGGATTTATATCTGGGCTCTGAGTGGGCCATTGTAGATTGTTATTGTTCTCCTTTATTGGCTTGGGTTTGTTCGTTGGGTCATTCTCATGCCGGATGAAAGAGAAGGTGTGTCCAAACTTTTGACTGGTAGTGTGTATTTTAGAAATATGCCCAGAAAGTTCTACCTTGGTCCCATCAGGTCATGACAGAATTTGCCACCTGGTTCAGTTTAGCCACCTACCCAATAGCCCAGACGTATAAGAGCTTGTCACTTACACGGAGTGACCGTTACTTGCCAGATATTCCTGCAGATCCTTTAATGCTGCTGTAGGCCTCTTGGTCTTGGTTGGTCTCTGCCTCATAAGGTTTCTTCTTGTGTATCTTGGAGGAACGTCCTGTTCTTGTAATGTTACTGCGCTGTGCATGGCTTCAGCAGCTGGATGAAACCAACAAGAGGTCAAGAAGATCCTTTAGAAACAGCTGGCTTTATTTGGGCTTCATCAGTATCACTTCGCTGATGATCGGTGTATGATCAATACTTTTGAAAGTGATTGGTTCATTCTGAGCACATCCCCTGAGCCACATGCCCCATTATGAAAGGGTGTGCAATTCATTCTTTTTCTTTCCTGAAATGCTCCTGCTTGTTTTTCACATGGCTGCTATATCACATTAAAGGTGTGATTTATCTCGGTTTGACTTTATTTATGTCACAAAAACCTTTGTACATGTAGACGTTTTATAGCCGCTGTATATTGTGTATAGGATTATAGTACAACATTAACGGCAGCATGGAGGCTACAGATATAACTACAGGAAGTAGAATAAAATAAGGTCAGAGTGCAGCACTTCAGGCTCAGTAAATCAGTAAAACAGTTGTACGCATGGTTAGTTATAATTTGGTGCAAGTTGGTTATGTATAATTGTAGTATGGTTAACCACGAAGGCTCTGACCTTGCAAATTCGCCATAGTCTTGTAACAGGAGTGACATTTTCTGCATCTAATCAAAGGCCCGGAGTTTGACTGGCTGTTTTATTGCTGCTTAGATCGAGTCTAACAAGCTCGCAGACGCAGACACGCAGCCGAGGGGTGCAGCTCCTCTCTCGGGTCCTGCAGGAGTGCTACAGCGGCCTTGCAGAGAGCGAAGGTAAGCCTCCGTCACTCACCCGACATCCTGCGCCAGCTTATATATAGCATGCTATTTGCTAATCTGTATTGTGAGCTTGACCTTGGCAACACTGACAGAATGCCAAGCCGGAAAAAAGCGTTTTGAGCGCGCATCCATTCCCGGTGTGTCCTGTGGTTTAAATGTAACTTTAAATGGGTAAAAACGTATACCACGTTGAATCTTTAGTTCATAAACAATGTAAGTGATAAACTGTAGTGGGGTAGCAGTTTCTACAGAAACACTCGATGTGTGCCTCATTGTGTTTATTCTTTACATATGTATTTCAAGACACAATTATAAAATAATCAGAATTATAATAGCAGTATACGTGTGTGTGTGTGTGTGTCATTTGGAGCTTGTCGCAGTATGAAGTTTAGGTTTGTTTTTTTAAAGATCGGAAAACACGTTACATAGGTTATGTGAATCTTGAGACAGATACAATAAATGATTAGTTGCGCACCCTGCCTATTGAAGAAGCGGTGAGCTTTGCGATTCATTTCTGACCCCTCTCTGCAGTGAAGGTGCTGGTTGCGTTCTACGAGAACAGGCTAAAGGATCACTATGCAATCACGCCGCATGTTCTCCGAGGACTCACAGCCCTGGTAAGGCCGATTCCGATTCAAACGTCAGGACTGTCGGAGAGTTGCGTTTAGGTCCTCGGCCGAAGTCCTCTTTATTCCCTGACGTGCTTGCATTGTGACGGGCCTTATTCATAAATTTATATAAGTGTAATTGTTCTCAATCTTACAGGCAAAGTGCACCGTGTTGCCTCCTGGTTCAGCGGTGTCGATTCTGAAGGCCCTCTTCCAGGATGTGCATGTCCAGGTGAATTAATACAGACATGGATAAAACTTCTCTCTGCGTTAAAGTGCTTTAGTCGTATCCATTCTCAGAAAGTGCCACCAAATGCACACGGAGTTGTACGTGAAGCGATAACCACCTCGTACGCTTTTTGACTTTTTCCATGGTATGTGTTGCTTATTTTGACAGTCGCTGATGTTGACAGAACGATCATGTGTCTACAATATCCTCATCAGCCTCATGGACTCGAGAGAAAAGGGTAAGGAGTAAAGTGTGACGTGTGGGAATATTCAACGTTACACTGTGAGTCACAACACGACATAAAGTTGTAAATGACTTGTGTTGAATATTATTTCTTTTATTGGTGAAATCTGAACGCACAGTCCTACACCTGCAACCTGTTGAGGTCATAAATCTGTTATTACAGTGTTGTTCTCAAATTGTAGTATTATTATTTTATTCCTTTACCTTGTCTTTATACTTTTGATATGATTTCTAAAGGTCCAAAAGTAAAGGTTGGTATGCAGGATTCACGATATAAAGAATTTCTTAAATACCTTTGATAAAAGAACTGTGCTAAAAGTAGAATGTTTGTCCTATTAAACTATATATTTGAATACCTCTGTATTTCTAGTTGCGGAGTTTCATTTAACTATAAAAACAGCCGGCGATCAAGTGGGTACTGAAAGATTGTTAGCCGGTGACTACTAATTAGTGTGTTATCAGATGGTTATTCATGAATGTTGCTCTAATACTGATCTGACAAGCGCACGCTCTTGGTAATGACTTTCACGTCCCTAATTCTGCAGAGCTGAAGGGTTTGGGTCCAGACTTTGTGTTTGGATTTGTGCAGGCTGTAGATGGAGAACGAGATCCTCGGAACTTGCTGATGGCCTTCCAGATAGCCAGAAACATCATCCAGCGAGGTTATGACTTCAGTGAGTACAGCTTGGGAGACACACGCTTAGTCATACCTAGTCTAATAGTCTCTGAATGTAATACAAATGTTTAGTCTGGAATCTCGGACAGATAAGATGAAGGAATGCTCCAGGGCTTTCGCTTGTGCACATCAGTAGCTAAGCAGATGTCTTCTTTTTTCCATAGGTCAGTTTACCGAGGAGCTCTTTGAAGTCACGTCCTGCTACTTCCCGATAGACTTCACGCCTGTATGTAGAATTCCGGCTTCTCCTTCGAGCACAGTAGCAAATAATCTTGTAGGAATTTTCATGGCCTTGGACAGCCTGTTAATCTGCAGTCACTAATGTTTTTAAAGTGTAATTGAGCTCATTGAATTAACAACGTTGAGTAATGTTAATTGCAAAATGGTGACGCGAGTAATACAGTTCATATTTTGGATGCTTTGTAAGGGCTTTGATTAATATCGTTATTGTTAACTGTGTGCTAGTTGATCACTAGTAATTTCCCCCTGCTCTCCCTGTCGCGTTTAGCCGCCCAATGACCCTCACGGCATCACGCAGGAGGACCTCATCCTGGCTCTGCGGGCCGTCCTGACCGGCACGCCACGATTTGCAGAGGTTTGTCACAAAACACTCCTCTCATAAATCATTACACAAAAATTCTGAAATCGTACTCCGAGCAGGGATAAAATCATTAGCTAGCACACTCTCAAAGGAAAAGCCCCAGTGTGCTGCTCAGCCCCATGTGTTCGTCCCGTAGAAAACAAATCGACAAGGCTAAAAAGTGCTAACAAAAGTAACGTAACGACATCGCTGCTGCTGAGGATGGCCCTATATGGATAACCCAAATATCACCGTGGGATTTAGTGCATGGTTCCACACAGACACTCTAAAGACGGCTGTGAATGTTCTTACTTGGCTAAGAACAGTTTACACCCAAGTCTCCATCACTCGATAACGTCAGTTCGATACGATAGACTTATAGTTGGTTTCTAATGATGCTCATACTCGCGTTCCCTTTAACACACGTAGCACCGCTTGGCTCTACTATGGAAGAGGATCAGGGCCATGTGAAATACATTTCAGAGAATTCTGAGGAAAAAGTCAGAATTTCTTTCTATAAATAAATACTACAAACACTTTAAATAAAACAGTCTTTACTCAGCTGGTTATGAACATGAGATACTAAGGCATATGCTGTATATTTACCTTCAGTTTGCTGGCCTGTTACACAACCATAAAACCAGGATGATGGTCAAAATTAAAGCTGCAGGCAATTCAAGTCACCACAGATAAAGATCGTCAGATTTCACGTACACTACCTGTCAAAAGTGTGGACACACCTTGTCTTTCATAGGCTTTTCTTTTTTATTGTAAAACAGTACTGAAGACCTCAAACTATGAAGCAACACATATACTGAATTATGTAGTCAACAAAAAAGTTTAAATATGTTTTATATTTTAAATTCTTCAAAGTCGCCCCCATTTAGCTTGATGATATTGTGGGCATTATCTTAACCAGCTGCATGAAGTCGTCACCTGGAATGCTTTTCAGTGAACAGGTGCGCCTCGTTAAACGCTTATTAGTGGCATTTCTTGCCTTCTTAATGCATTTGAGACATACAGTAACTAGTAAATGGGAAATGATAAAAATACAGTATTTTCTATAACAGCCCTATTGAACAACTGTAGTAATCAATATTATGTCAACAACCGCTCAACTAAGTAAAGAGAAACAACAGTCCATCATTACTTTAAGACATGAATTGTCATTTAAGTAATAAAAATAAAGAAAAAAACATTGAATTAGAAGGTGTCCAAACTTTTGACTGGTAGTATATATATATATAATTTTAATATTAGTATATTATATATAATATATATAACTCAGTGACTTCAAGGGTGGTACTGTGATAAAATGACCCCTTTGCAATAAAACGGTTCAGGAAATTTCATCCCTGCTAGATATTCCACGGTCAACTGTAAGTGGTGGTATTACTGGCAAGTGGAATTGTTTAGGAACAACAGCAACTCAGCCATGAAGTGGAAGTCCACTTAAAGTCACAGAGCAGGGTCAACGACTACTAAGGTCCATGGTGCGTAAAGGTCACCAATGTTCTCCTGATTCCATAGTTGAAGATTTCCAATCTTCCACCGGCATTAATGTAAGCACTAAAACTGTGCAGCAGGAGCTTCATGAAATGGGTTTCCATGGCCAAGCTACTGCATGCAAGCCTCACATCACCAAGTCCAATGCCAAGCGTCAAGGATGCCAACGATGGAGTGGTGTAAAGCACACCACCACTGGACTGTGGAGCAGTGGAAACGTTCTATGGAGTCACGAATCACGTTTCTCTATTTGACAGTCAGATGGGCGAGTCTGGGTTTGACGGAACGTTTGAGAACGTTACCTGCCTGACTGCATTGTGACAACTGTGAAGTTTGGTGGAGGAGGGATTATGGTGTGGGGCTGTTTTTCAGGGTTTGGGCTCGGCCCCTTACTTCCAGTGAAGGGCAATCTTAATGCTTCAGCATACCAAGCCAAGCCATCCTAAACTTTATAACAACATCCTTTGTGTTTCTTAAATTCTTGCAGGGAAATTAATTTGACTGTGCTGACAGGTCAAAGGACAGAATTTATCATTACATTTTTCTTTCAAGAAAGACCTAAAAATCTCGCTGACAAATCTGAGTTAGTGGTAAACATGTGACATGAAATGATTATTGTATCATGAAATATAAGAGCAAATCATGTTCATAAAAAAAAAAAAAAAAAATGCTGGCCACAGAGCACCAGTTTATCAGTTTAAGGTAAGAGGGTGGGGTATGTAGTGTTGGCAGTGTTTTCAGTTTACCTATTCAAAGTATCTGAATTTCATGGAGGGAGTAAAAGTGTAGATACCTCTGTGCCTTTCTCCATTATCTAAATCTTTTGAAGGGGCACCCCAACAAGCAATGTATTATTATATGCAGAAAAAAATTTCAACTGAAATAATTACTGGTGTCCTAGAGCTTTTTGTATGAGTCCTTTTGAAAGTGGACTCAAATAAATTTCTATGTATCAAAATGGAAATACAGTACACCTGTCCAATCAAATGCTCTCCAGAATGCATATGTCCCGCTCCCATAAAAAAAAATGATGGTATTTCTTTACAATTGCAGATAGTTAGCATCAAACATGTTTGGTTGTTTGTGAAGTTTCAATCCTGCAGCATAAGAGTTTATGTTTGTATGTACACTTGTCCTGCCTCCAACATTTCAGCTCAAACATGTATGACCTCACTAAACTGGCCATGATGGTCTACATAATACAATGCTACACACAAATGTGTGTATGATACAGTATTTGGAGAAATTGAAGCATGTTTTGTGTGTGTGTGTGTGTGTGTGTGTGTGTGTGTGTCTAGAAAGGTAGTTTATAGATACAGTATTATTTAATTGCTTCCACCGGGGAAGCCTCATGTCCTCATCATTGCAGAGGAGATGGAAAAGACTGCTGCCTGGTGCAAATCTGAGAAACCTTTACTCTAGAATAGGATGCAATAATACAGTACAATATCTTATATTACTGATTATTGCATATGTCTAGATATCCTGCTACAACCTGCATAAATCTCACTACCCAAACCCAATATTTGCATTACCTTAAATGTGTTCTGAAGTATGCGCAGGCGGTGCAGCTTTTCATTAAGCAAAGAGTCGTTACCACGACGGACAAACGAGCGCTTGTACTCCAGACGATTGGTGGGCATGTGCTCATTCACTGGGGACAGATTGGCCCTCTCCAGTGCTCGATACAGGTCACACAGAGAATCAGCTTGCTGTCTGCGTTCCCGCTCCATACCTGCAGGTGGCACCACAGAGCAAGACTAATGAGCCATGACTTAGTAGGGGTTTGTAAAATCATGGTGTATTAATGATACACCAACTGATAGCTGGAGAAACAGGATAGATATTGTAAGAAAAGCAAAAAGACTAATGATGATGGTTGGAGTTAGCCATTAGAAGTGCTACAACACTATTCACAAAGCAGTGAATCACACAAGAATTGACACTATGTTGATAATAGTAATAGAGGCTAATAACAATGATATAAAATCCACTTAGTGGTTTGCGGAGCCCAAGATGAGATCTGTAAAACAGACACATTTAACCTCATAAAGCTAAATCTGTCCTGAAACAACACAACATCATTGATAGAATCAGTGCATACATAATGAATAATTGATTTTTCTTAATACGTTAATATATTATTTGACTAAATATTGTGAAAGCAACTGGGAAACCAAGCAATAATTGCTAAAATTATTGCTAACTTATGCCTAACACTACCTAAGCTGAGTAGCACCACATAGCATTGTTGTTATATCAACCAAGCATACAGTTTAACCAAAATCTACCTAAGCCACCAAGCAATAATAAATCAGAAAATTCAACCATTGCATTTATAAGGTAACATAGTGAAATAATATTCAGTTGTTATTATAAAGGGTAAATCTCATTGGCTTATGAAATGTTATCAAATTAACAACCACCAAATAGCATAGCTAGCTCCATTGGGATCCTTAATTAACAATTAACTGTACAATGTACTTAACATTAGAATGATAATATTTGAATCTAATCATTTGTACCATTAAAAATTTTAACTGAATCATTTTGTTTCATTATTGGATAAATAAAGCAAACTGGTAATTAGAGTGTTCATTGCTTAGTTAATGACCCATTATCTAATAATCTATTAACCTATCTATTAATGTTGTCATATTCCTACCACTCAGTACTTGATATAATGATTAAAAGGAAATCAAGCTCAGAGAGTACATCTATTTCAAGACTCACAGTGAAATCACAATATGTTACAGTGAAATATATACCATTCGATCCATATATCAAATGTGATGAAAATAGCAATAATGAATGAAAAGCACCCCATGTCAACTCATGCAATGCCAAGACTATATATGGACTAATAAAAAGGCCTGCATTGAGTAATGTGAGTGAGTATTATTTAATATATTTTTATACACTATATGTTTGTCACTATTTATTACAACACTCTGGATGGTATTTGGCACAATTCTAAGAACTATCTCACTACCTGTAGCTACCACTGAGGGGCAGTATCACATCCCTCAGCAGCAATTCTTAAATCATACACCACAGCAAAAATGGAAAATGCTTACATAAATCATTGTTCGTTCACGCAGTAAAAATATGATCCACCCTGGCATGCCGTTACAAATTTGGGGTGATGAATAGTGCCACTAGACTATCTTCTAAATCTTCTGAATTTGCTGTTTAGAGAGGTTTGAGAAAGTCAGCAAGATAGAGATAGAAAGAGAGAGACACAACCTTGGAGGGGTCATGAGGAGACATTAACACTGACTGAAATTTTTTTTTTCATGTGCTCTGGGGCACAGTGTCTTCTCTGATAATATCTGTGTGGGGGGGCGGGGTTGTTGTGGTGTGGCATGGTGTGGCAATATAAGCATGCACACAAGTGGGTTAGTATGGATAATATGGTTATGTAGGGATGTCATAAAGACTAACATTGATGTAAGTCCGTAAGGATATACAGTATAATCATAAGTTGTCTCATACGACTAATTAACATTTGAGAGGAATATACAGGCTCTTCTAATTCAGTTGGAAAGTACAAATACCCCATATATTCAGAGCACAAACAAAAACACATCAGCAAAGTGAATCAGAATATGTCGAATTTGATCCGATACTGATCCAGCAGGCCAAGACCAAAAATTAGATCATATACTCCTCCTCTAAGGGATGATTAAGATTAAAACTAGTTGCTTGTACAAGTACAGCAGGTGGAGGCATGGAATAGCAGGAGTCTGCAGCAGGAGGATGATGTTTGGGGGAAGAGCTACAGATGTAAATTGCTAACATGGAACACCTGTTATCCCCCAGATAGTAAAGTTATCTCTACTTCTTTCTGTCTCTCCTTGAGCCTTGAGCTAAGATTGTGTTTATGTGGCTGTGAGTGGAGCAAAGCAAAAAATGATGAGCAAGCTGGAAAGCTACCAAGTTATTTGTGCTGTTTTACATTATTAACAGCCTATCATGCCACAGACATGAGCCTAAGGGCCCTCTAACACCTGTTGAGTCTACATCAGAGTGAAATTTATATGCTCGTTTCACTTGCTTCCCACTTTGCATAATTCAGTGAACCTATAAGCAAAACAAAAATGGCTTAGGGGTGTGAAGAGCAGAAAAATTGTACTCATAATTTAGTCACTGAAAAAGATAAACAAATTTTTGTCAAGTGTGTGTAGAAATCACAAAAATCACCCAAGCACAAAGAACATGAATCTGATGCTAAATAAATGATTATATAATTATACTAATAGCTAGTTTAAAATGGATTGAGTGTGGATTGTGTGAAAGCACCCTAAATAAAAAGCTCACATGTGATTTTTACCTTGGGTTTTCTCTGTTACTGAGCTGTATACTGCATCGTTACCATCGATTCTCTCTTTTCCTCAGTTATATGATTAGATTAATCAGAGCCAGATATGTGTCATTCTAATGCTAACACATTTATAATAAGATGCCTGGCATAGAGTTGAGTGGTGCGTGGTTGCTGAGCACTGAAGGCTCTTGCAAATAACAGGTGAGCTTTTTCTTATTTGTTTTTCTTATCTGATGCAGGTGTTAGGGGTGGTTATTATAGGCAGGACGCAACTGTGGATGCTCAGTATGATATTTATCTGAGCAATTCCCAAAAATCCTAAACAGTGTCTGTGGGAGTGGTCAATATACTTAAACAGAAAATACAGGAAACAGGCAAAGGTCAAACTCAGGAAATACAAAGATCAAAGATATACAGAACTCAGAATACAAGATGGAAAGAAAAATAAGACTTTGTATGGAAGACTTTTGTGCATGCATATATATATATATATATATATATATATATATATATACACACACTACCGGTCAAAAGTTTGGGGTCACCTACTCTTTTTCATAGGTTTTTCTTTATTTTTTTTGCTTTCTACGTT
>JAQMYM010000006.1:2494101-2508869 GCA_030014255.1 Parauchenoglanis ngamensis
GTAATGTTTTACAACGTAGAAAGCAAAAAAAATAAAGAACATCCTATGAAAAAGAGTAGGGGTGTCCAAACTTTTGATGGGTAGTGTACATACAGTACTGTGTAAAAGTTTCAGGCTGCCTATGTTTTTGGTACAAATTTAGTCATAGATGTTCATTTTATGACACGTCTGCGTTACTATTTTATGAGTCAGTATAACATCACTTGATATTTTTATATTCATTATTTTTGAAGGCTTTTTTTTTTTTTGCACGTGCCTTAGACTTTTGCACAATGCTGTATGTGTACGATAATGAATCTGTTCGTGTTCAGCGCGAACCCATGTTGATGTGTACACTGGAAAACCCAATCTCTGTTCTGTTGCTTTGTCCAGAGCCAATTTAGAAAAAGAAAAAAAAAAAAAACATTTTTTTTGTGCACTTGACATTCTATATTGTTTCTCCTCAACCCCTCATAACCTCCTTGTGCCTTTACTCGTGAACATTTACTGAAAATAGTAACGGTGTAAAATCTGTATATTAAGAGCGCTGAATTCAAGACTGAGATTGTGTGCCGTTTCCCCTGCAGAGCCAGTCAGACTGTCGGCCTCCGTCTCAGCTGGTGTGTTTGCTCATGGCCTCTGTGTGTTCCCTTTCACAACAGGTAAGCTGATACAAAAACTCTTCATTCATTCACATTAGCACAATCAAATCCAAATACCTATATGCAATCAGTCATCTTTTTTTCTTTTTTTTTTTTCGGCAGGTGGACATTCCTCACATTGACCGGCTTCTAGTCCAGCTGGAGGAGCTGGTTTTCACGTGTACACACCCGTTCTCTTACACATCTGCAGCTAAGTGTTTTGCTGGCCTGATCAACAAGAGAGCTGCAGGTATGTATAAAACTCACAATACACTGTCCCTGTTTTCTCAAAGGTAATACACTGACTAATGCTAGGATCTGTTTGTATCCATCTGTATCATGTGAAATGTTTAAAACTGGAGAGTTTATTTAATTGGTCTGTGTACTGATTTGGAACAAAGGTATAGCGTGATGGGTTTTGTGTGTTTAGGCCCAGACCTGGATGCTGTTCTGGAGGAGACCTTGAAAAGAATAAGTGCAACCTTAGACTGTGAATCCTCGGCACAGCGAGTTCAAGCCTTCACTTTACTAACCTGGGTAAAAGGAAATAGCACTCTGAGCATGTTTATTCGAATTTTCCTTTCTGTATTCATTAATTCCTGTTGCACCACAGTGATATTGAGATCTCAGACCGAGGCGTTGATGAGTCTGACAAGGCAAATCGCAGGTTTTTATTCATGCACCTGTCCTTGTACGTTTTCGCTTCAGTAGTTAACGGCACATCCATGGGGACATTGATGAATGCTGTACCGAGATTAGAATAAACATGTAATTTAACAAAGAAAAGGTAGAATCATTGGCAAGATGTTAACGTTGATGAAAGTGTCAGTAGTTTGTAACAGTCAGAGGTAAAGATGTTCCTTTTCTGCCATGGGAAAGTTTTAGGACGAGCTGATTTATTTGTCTTATTAACTGCAAGAGCGCATGAGAGAATTACTTTATAGCGGCTATAAAGTAAGTGATGACAGGAAATAACTTATTTCGTGGAAGTTCCGCTTGATTAAGCGTGAATATAAATGGATGACGTCTTTCTGTAATAAATTGATCCTGTAGGCGAATCGCTGTGGGGTAAGAGGAATGGAACACTTATGCTAATGATCATTTTTGGGGCAGTAACAAGAACTCCGCTTCACTTTACCCCCATCATGTTCTACTCCTTACAAATACCATGCTTTTCATTACAAGAGTTTGGAATTGGTGCAGGCACTTCTAAAGAGCAGTGAAACAGAGTACACCGCGCTGGTTGGTATTACTGGAGGTAATAAGCTGGATCAGTATCAGACGTATATTGACGGAAATAAGACAAGTCATGTTTATGAGCAGAGAACAGGCTTTTTTTTATAGGATGTCACCAACAAAACCGTGATGTTTGGCAACAGAATTTGCATAGAATCATCCGACAGACTGAATGTGAAAGAACACTGTTTAATTCTTCCTGTTTTGTAGGTGGTGAAGGCTTTGCTTCTGCGCTACCATCCTCTGTCAGTGAACTTAACTGACAAGGTAGATAGTTTTTCTTCTTGACTTCATGAACAGAATCACCGTTTGTCTTCATAAATTTTGCATTTCTATGTGTAATAAATTGATCAACATCGTGTCCCTCTCCTGTAATTCTGTAGAACTGCGGGGGATTTTTGCTAATTACCAGGGATGCATGATCCTGGCTTCACGAGTTCAATTTGATTCGCGGAATCATAAACCATGCAAAACAATGTGCATTTTTAAAACGTCATCATTCAAACATTATGAACATATTGTAAACAAAATGCACTACAGGTTCATCCTACCTTAAATAGGAATACATTTATGAATTCTGATCAAATAAACAAATAAGTAAAGTTTCTGATCTGGCCACTTCGATTGATTGACCGAAACCTAATGAGCTCTGTATGAGAACTAGAGCTCCAAAACGTTCCACAGCCTTTGGCCTGGTTTCAAAGCGACTGAAGAGTAGCTATTTTTAACCATTATAACAGGGTCTTGAGACTGTTTATCATATAATGCGCATCGGTCATCGCAGTTCGGAGCTGTCGAGATACGTACAGATCTCGCAGGATTGAATGATCCTGATCATGTGACCAGCATTCTCTCGATATATTTAAATTCTGTGGCAGGGGTCCTCGGTAAAATCTCTAATGGGCTTCCAAGCCTCATAACCAAGCAGGAGCCACTGATTTCACTTGTTTAATTAGTTTATTTTGATGTCCAACCAGTTACAAAGTGTGCCTCCAGTTTGGCCGTAACTAAAGCCTGCAGCCGCACCAGATCTTTATAGATTAGACCGGAGACCCCTGCACTATGGGGTGTGCAGGTTGGGACATCTGGTGCACCTGTTAAAAGAAAGCTGATTTCCAGGATATGAATCGCACATCACAATCCACATCGTCACATTTTTGCATCACGATGCGTTGTAACCATGGGTCCAGACACTGCATTTGATTAAAACGTTCTTGTTTTAGTTTAAACTATTCCTTTTAGCTTGTTCTGCCCTAAATGTGATGGGCAGAACAACCAGATTAGGTGAAAAGGTGCAGTATGTACATCCAGTACTCGCTTAACTTTCTGAACAGTACTTGATGTATATTTGGCAAAGTAACTTTTCTTTTGTGTTCATCATTTTCATACTGAACGCCTCTTTCAGCTCTTCGGCCTTCTGAGTGATGATCAGTTAGGTTCTCAGGCAGCGGACAGTTTCTCGCTGCTCATGAGCGATTCTCCAGACGTGCTGAATCGCAGCTGCCATGCCAATGTGCGCATCATGTACCGCCAGCGATTCTTTACAGAGAACTCGGCGAAACTTGTGCAGGGCTTCAACAGTGCAGAGCGAGGTATTCACGGACGTGGTATCACTCATTACAGTAAACCCTGGGCACTGGTCTAAAATGTCCTGTCTAATAATATTGTCTCTTTGCATTTTTCAGAGAAGAGGTCTGTGTATCTGAAGGCTTTGTCACACATTGTCAATAATCTGCCCAGACAAGTGCAACTCACAGAGCTTCCTGCTGTGAGTATATCAGTCCGCTGTGCCGGGAGCTTAATAACGTAATAGATGCGTAACGTTTGTTAAAATGCTCATAGTCCCAGACCTGATGCTGACCTATTAACAACTACTATGGCTACTATTAGCAACGTAAAATCTAGGTACATTTTAGCTTTTAAAAATCCAGTCTTGGGTTTAATTAATACACACACGCCCCAAACAAATATGTGGTGGTGTTTTTTTGGCTTGCAAATTATAAACATGGTCATGCTATAGGCTATTAATTGCAAGAACTTTAAAAGAGCAAACCTGGAAGAATATTAGCAGGAAAATGTGTAAATGGGGACAGGTCCTTCAGTTACACACACACACACACACACACACCCCCACACATCCCTTAACCTCAATATCCAGAAGAAAATATTAGGCCGTAAAATCCGTGTGATAACCATGTGATTTGATTTTCACAAAGGGCTAAATATGTACACACATTAGTGAATTGCTGTGTGTTCGTGTGTGTGTATTAAATAGTATATGAAAAATTGTATATGTAATGTGGCAGGATTTTTATAAGGTTTTAGGTAACACTACCAACTTGGATTTTTGTAATTTTGAAATGATAATTAACACATGCTGAGCTACATGCAACCACGCACACACACACACACACACCAGACCTCTATTTTAACTGCAGCGGTAGCTCAGTGGTTAAGCCATTGGACTAGTGATCGGAAGGTCTTAAGTTCAAATCCCAGTGCTGTCACGCTATCGCTGATGGGCCCTTGAGCAAGGCCCTTAACCCTCAACTGCTCAGTTGTATAAATGAGATACATGTAAGTCGCTCTGAATAAGGGCGTCTGCCAAATGACATAAATGTAAATGTAACTGATAATTAAAAACCAAGATAACTAGTAGCCGCAGTGTTCTCTTCAAAGCAGAGTCATGATTTAGAATGCAAGTCTAAATATATAAGTGAACAGGATAAAGAAAAAGGTTATAAAAGAAGCTAAATGTCTTGTCTATAGAAGCCAAATGTCGTTCCAAATAATATATATTTTTCACAATCATTGACTTTGACTTGCTACGATTGACCGGGATGCCTGACTGAAGACCTTGCGTTGTTGTTGCCTAGTTGCTGCCGCTGCTTTTAGAAGCCCTGTCATGTCCTGATGAGGCGGTGCAGCTCTCCACGCTGTCCTGCCTTCAGCCCCTGCTCATGGAACCTCCACCCGCTCTCACCACACAGCTGGAGGCGCTTTGCACCCGCCTGCTCACTCTGACCTCCAGCCCCACTATGGTACATCATTCACACTTTTATTTCAGCGACACCGTCCGGCATGTTGCCACCGTTTCACTCTTATTGCTGTTTTGATGGTCTTAATGCTGTTCAAACCCTTTCTCCCTCCTCACACCCCATACAGAGAGTGAGGATTACCGCCCTGCGCTGTGTCCACGCCCTCTCCCGCCTGCCTAGTCACATGGTAAGAGAGTCTGATTCATGGTTTCAGTGATCATAAATCATGTGCACAATATGCAAGTCCAAGTGAGCCATAAAGAATTACTGATGTTTCGAATGCCGACCTTTGCGCGCATTCACAATTTTACTTTGACCTTTGCACGTGTTTTAATCGTGCTGCCGCAGGTGTTGCCTTTCCGTGCCAGGGTGCTGCGCACTCTCGCTAAGCCACTGGATGACAAGAAGAGACTGGTGAGGAAGGAGGCGGTGGCAGCGCGGAGCGAATGGTGCATGTTTATTATAATAATAAAAGTATTACTAGCCCCTGGTGCATTTTAGTTTGATTCGCCATGAAGCATTGCTAAGCCTAGCCCACTTAGGCAAGTAGTACTGTTGCTGACTGTGAAATAAGCATGCTTGTGTGTTGCAGGTTTTTGTTAGGGAGTCCAGGAGGAAGGTGAAGTAGAGCACGTTGCTGTCCATCACAAGTTCACCCACAGTCTCTTCCACACCGCTCTACTCGTTTTGTCACCCAGCATCGCTCTAATTACACACAGTGGGAGTGAAGATAGCCTGTCCCATCTAGACATCAGGAATACTTGAAGAGGAATGTACTAAAATAATGCACTGAGGTGGCGCTCACTCCTGCCACATTTTCCGCCTGAGCAGGAAATCTGAGACGATTTCCGGTGCTTAAAGGTAAACATGGTTTACGGAAGGTTTTTAGCCTTTGCCAGTTTCCCCTGTTTGCACAAATAGTCATGTAGGCTGCTTTTCTGCTTTCGCACACAACACAGGTCCCAGTCAGTCTTGCCATGAATCAGAAGATGCAAAACATGGTGGTTGAAGCAACATTTAACTTGATGTGTATTTGGACATCCAAAACGCATTTTTTAAAGAGATTCAAGCAAATTAAAATATTCAAAAGAAGTGTTATTAGGTTGCTTTCACACAAGGAATGTTTTTTTTTTTGTTTGTTTTTGTTTATTTTTTTTCTGTAAAAAGCAGGTCCCACATAATGTATTCTTAGTAATACGCTTAGCAGTCCTACCCCGTAACAGCTAACTAACTAGCTTAGCTTGCTGTCTAGAATAGATTTACCATTAGTTAATAAAGATGAAATAAAGATTGTTGAACTCTGGTGATTGTTGGCTTTCGCTGTTGCTTAAGAGGAAACAAACGCAGAGAAGAGGAGCTGCTTGTGTAGCCACAGTCGAAGTAGGATCATACTGCTTTACTGGTGAATATCCCAAAAATGGAGAAGTTATTTAGCACTAACACACTCGAGGTCGTGCTGTTGTACGGAATATCAGCATGGCTGTGATTCACTCGTAGTTAAGCAGAGCCGTGCTCATATCCAGTACTACAGCGTGACCTCAAGTGATAGACAACAGTTCTATAAACAGGAAATTAATATAGAGTACGTGACATCGTGGACTGAATATGGCCAAATGGTCTGTTCTGTTGCCCGAGGAAGCCTCACGTACTATAGCTAGCTGGCTCAGTGATTTGTACACTCCTGTTCAAGGTGCCTCCGGTAGAATTGACACCCTTTCTTGCGTTTCATCTCCATCTGACATGCCTTTTGTATTTGAAGTCAAAAGTTATATTCCTGAAAAGCTGCCGTGTTTGCTGATGTCACCGACACTGCCATAGTAACCTTTCCAACCAGGAAGTGAATTTGTGCAGGACACAGACGAGCGGACTGAGACACACTGAAACGTCCCAGTGCTGTTATTGTGAAATATCAGCACTCTTGGAATGCGTCTCGACCAATTAAATGTTTTAAAAAACGCTGACATCTATCGACACGTCTCTGACGACCGTGACCGACCTAAATCCATGGATGGCAGCACTTTTTTTAAAAAGCATTGCATTCTGTCCACTTTCCATAGAGTTACATGTAAAAATGCACTGGCGGTTGAGGAAAAAAGTGTTAAAGCTGCCTAAATGACTTTTTCATCAGTGTTTTCAGTCTTTCAAGATGTTCTCAGAACCACAGGGTTGATTTGTTGTTCGTTTCATTTCTCTGGAAAAACTTAACTTGACGCTGAAGCCTCACAAGAAAACGTATGCCAAGGATTCAGGGGACAGTATTTAAACATCAATAAATCTCTTTGTAAATGTGTAAAATGGAATTAAACCCCATTATTATACTGCCATACATGTGTTTCTTTATTAAACAGCCTTCAATACAAAAGAGCTCAAGACAAACATGCTGTATGAAAGTTCGTCTCGGATGTAAGACAAGACATGATTGAAATGTACTCGAAAGCAGTTTATTACAAAAAGTAAGTGTATAAATCTGCTCGGGTGTATGGAGCACAGCTCCGATATAACTTTTTGTAACAACGATCATTCTGCTGTTTAGTGAAATGCTGCTGTCTTTCAGATCCTCATAAGCTATTAGCAGCCAAAACTTTTTAATGAACCAATAAAAAAAAAGGACATTCGGTCAGTTTGATGAATGAATTGTGTACCTAATGATACATGATAAAATTACATTCTTCCAAATATACTAAAAGGCACACTATAAAAATATTCCCAGAACGCTAGCATAAAACAAGCAAATCACACATACGTGGACCAACTCCTCAGTAATTACTCCTTACAAATTTTCTCCATTAAACGAAATGTACAGCCCAAATAAGAAATGTCTCCCACTGAGATACTTTAAAAGGATGTGATTTTTCTAAGTAAATTACATAAAACACCAGCCAACATGCATCCAGAAAAGATCACTTTGCTGTAAATCTTTGGCACATTCAATCTGTCACTTTTACATCCAAGACACTGCAATACTCTGCTGTACAAAAGGCATAAAAACAGCTTCTCCTGGTCATACGACTGAGCAGGGCCCACACTACAGTCGTGCTTTGTGCGGAGCTGTGCACTAAGTGGGCTGAAATCTGTTGGACTTTTTTTTTTTTTTTTAAACTACACCTTTATATGGTGTCCATGGCCTCCTGTCTGTGTGGAGGACAGTCCCATGTTAGCCCATCACCACGCGGAGGATGACCGGAGGGTAACAGTACCCGGGTTATCCACTGGCTGTTGAAGAGAATGATTTATAAAAATATACATCTCATCTAGCGAATTAAGTTTTGCATGAAAGCTAAAATTACATACAAATAAATAAATCACATGTATTGTTTGATGAACATGTTTTGTGTTCCTCGTTACACGGACTTGTACCTTGGTTTCTCTACGCCAAACAGGACTTTCCAGTTGTTTATTCTTCCATGATGATATGGATTCCGGAATACCTACAGAGATGTGTTATTTAGTCATTGTCGAGTCAGAAGGAAAGAAAATACCAGAGATCATGATCTTGTGCAGAGTGTGTCCTGGCCTCACACCCCATATTCCCGGGATTGGCCTCGGATCCACCGTGAATAAGGAGTTCGTGAAAGCGGGTAAAATGAATATTTGTTTTATTACATGCACGTAGTGGTGCTTAATTCACTCCGATTGGTCAGAAGGAGTTGATTAGTTTTCTATAATTGACAGTAGTTCCAGCTACGCGGTAAATCACAGGTATACATCGCTACGCTCATTCCAATATGTTATGACATTATATAGCGTCTATAGTAACGGCCGATTCACAGGGATGTGGATAGCAGACACGCCACGTAATCTAAAATTTATGTAAGAAAAGATTTTTAAAAAGTGCCATTATATAAGATAAAACATATATAATTGACTTTAAGGAAAAAAACGGAAAGCTGGTGATGGAACAACTGTTTAAACCTGCTATAATGCAAGTGATCAACTTTTTTCCACTGACATTTCAAATGCAATTATAAACTGATGAGTATGATTGTCAATCTTGAATAAACAAACAATTGTTCATTTTATCAAATGTCTGATTCAAGAGGGGGGAAAAAAAAACCAAACTTTGGGATATTATAGAAAATAACCCACGTCCAGGTCACTGATTATTTTCCCATGACATCAGCGTGAAGTTTATGCCTTAATTATATATAAATAGCCAAGTCATGATAGCAATGAATAACCAGAGCAGCAGACAGTGATGCTCATGCTGAACTATTACAGCATCATATAAAGTTTAAGACACCTCCAAAGTCATCCATATAAATTCACCACATAAATAAAACATTGATCAAATTTACTTTATGAGCCAATGTTGTTGACTAGTACAACTGGTGCACCACTCAATCTAGTCAACACTGGTTGATGTTAACTGATTAACTAATTACAGGGTGAAAAGTCTTCAGCAATAGCAATTAGCGTAAAGTTAATTCTGAGCTCCTGCCACGCCAGGTGTAGTGACGTAAACGTAGGTTATGAAAGTAATGACGAACTCGTAAGAAAACCAGGCATATTACACGTTAGTTACTAGAAAGCAGAAAGCCCACCTTGCCTATCTGCTTCAGGCGTTTTTTCTCTTTGCGGTTTATATGTCTCTCCACACTTGTCTCTCCTCTGGTGATGAGTACAGCATGCCAGATGGTCAGACCTCCCAAAGCTACTGCCACTGAACTAAACCCATAAAAATACAACCTGTTTAACCTGGATGAATTTTAAATGTCAAGTAACAGATCCAAAGTCACATTTGTCACGTCTTACCTGGTTAGCACCCACAGGTAAAGAAGGCTCTTATGAAAAAGCTTCTCCTCAAAAGTGAAATGTGGTGGAGGAGTCTGGTAATAGCTCTTATAAAGACACATTAAAAAAAAAAAAAGAACATTAGATGGCCATTTTGCAAGTAATCAGATGTCTACTTTAGATAAACGAACACATTAAGGACAGTGATTTAGTAAGCGTTTTTTTCAGTATAACGTGTTCCAAGTCTGTGGATGATGACATGTAAGTTTTCCTTTCAGACAAGACGACATTATAATCCTCTTGGCCTCACTGCTTGGTGACATCACCGAATATCACGGAGACAAAGTAAGTGTGTCAGTATTCAGTCAGCTGAGTGAGGTCATGAAGCCTCTTTGTACTTCCTGTCTAAAGGCATACTGAAGGCTCATGGGGCTACAATGGAGTATAGAATATAATAGTCGATCTTCCTGCAAAAACAGAATGTGCCTTTTTGCAGGGTTGAAACATCATTCAGAAATGAATGACTCATAAATCGGGTGGTACAAGGAGCACTTGAGGAAATTGCTTGTTCCTTTCTACTGGTTACTTTATGATCGTGACTTAGCATATTTCATGATGTCTAGCATCTTTGTTAATAAATTATGATCAGCTTATTTAATGGTAACATCATTAACTGTCCTAGTACTATGAAACAGTAATAATTTCAGATTTTCGACTCATGGTATATGATACTGGTACTCCATCACACCCCAGAGTCACAGTCCAGAGTCAACTCTTCTGCTCATCGAGTCCCTTATGTGTCCGGTTCGTTAGAGCAGAGAAAACAAATTGTACCTTTTAAACCCAAGATATCTAAAACAGTTGGGTTTACCTACCTCAATGGCATTGTACGCATCTAAGAACATGTCTTTGGCGCTGATGCTGCAGTAGATGCAGCCCATGGTCATATAGAGGCAAAAGGAAAAGAAGTAGCGGTGGTTGAAATGCCCCACACAGTTATTTAGCCAGGCTGTAAGACAGACCGGTTAAGGATAAAACCAACAAAAGGTCAAATAATGCTTTAATTTACACACAGTTTGGCAGAGAAAAAGACAAAAGCAAAATTAGTCCAAAAAAAAAAGAAAAAAAAAGGATACGACAGTGATGGTCCATTTTTAAAACACACCTGCGAGAAAACAGTTAATTGGGAATTCTCAGTATTTACCAGCGGACACATTAAATATCATTACTGTAATGATGATAAAAATGACTAATCAAAACAATGACATAGCATGTGCCAACTATAAACGATGTTCCATGAATAGCTTTAAAAGGGATTGTTACATATAATTAAATATAATGATTACGCGTCAAAGCCAAACACCTACGTGTTACAGATACTGCAGTGGTGCGTCCTGGCTGGTTTGGGAACGATACACTTCTTACAAATCGTCACTACGGGAACGTCACACCTTTCCTGAAATTTAAGAGAGCAAGCATGAACGATGTCACAGTCCTCTTAAGTCAATACAACAAACCGCTGTACACTGAAAATATTTTAATTTGTGGCCGTCACGACCGGATGAGTAATAATGGTGTGGGGAAAATAATTAGGTTAAAGGGCACCAAATGGAGTACCTGCGGAGAATGTCCAGGTGATGTCGTGATGGCCTTGTAGTAGTGAAACACGATATTCACAAGGTTCCAGTGGCCGTAGCCGAGGTGCCAGAGGATCCAGTGTGCCGGGTAAGTGTGTATGATCAGCGGCAGGACGCAGAGGTAGACGATCAGCACTACGGAACTGGTGAGAGCGATCACCAAACACACGAACACCTTCAGAAAAAAGGAGACAGCATTAGACAGAGGGAGCGTTAATAACTGTTGCTTTCTTTTTCTTTTTTTTTGTACAGTTGTGTAATCTTGGTGGGTTTTCACATATGCAGCACTTGAATTAAACCCATTGGAGTGATGGGCAGGTGAGACACAGCAATCACACTCCGGTATTAATCAAAACAACTTGTCCAAGAGCAAATAAGTGAGGCGATCTCAGTCCAGTTCAGTTTCAGTGAAACAGTGTTTTTGTGACTCTGATTTGGCATCATTGCAGGAAGTGAAGTAAACTAAACTATGTAATACACAATTTATTTATTTTCCTCAGTGTGAGCCGTGAAACGAAGCCGCAAACAGAACCGTGAACCAATTTGGACTGCCGAACATGATAAATGCCATCTGGATGGCAAACCTGAAAAGATATTTATATCAATATCTAACCGTGTATTTACTGCAGGCTCGGGGTTCTCTGTGCGTGTCGTCATTTCTTATACAATCCTTCATGTGATTGAGTCTTTTAGCAACACATCTACACTTCTGTGGCCACTCAGCTCCATTGTACAGACATCAATCCTTTAACCGCCAGTAAGTTGAGCAGCGTTTCCTGGATTTTTAATCTGTACTGAATATGTAGAGAGTGTAAAAAAAAAAGCTGCTCATTAACCCCCTTTTGATCACAGCACAGATTCATTTTAATAACAGTATAGTCCAACTGTTCGTATATACACGGCAGGTTGGACAAATCGGTACGATCAGATTTATTTACAGGACTTTTGTGAACTTTTATTCCTGAACCTAGACTACAGTCCACATCACACTTGTGCTAAAGGACAGTTCCAGTGCAAAATACCAAAGGGGCGTGATTTGTTTGTATATGAATGTGTGTATAAACTTTTATATTGTGTGTATAGCATAATCTTAATCCTATAAAACGTCATGGAAGTACAACAAAATATTTTAGCCATTTTGTACTTTTCTTACTTTAGTTAAAATGGCAGTTGGACAGAAGATGACATTATTATATGATTATTTAGGTTAATAACGTCATAAAGAAACAGATCACTGTACGTGGTTTGTCCATTGACAACTAACAAAGCACAAGGAGAAACAAAGACTAATTTAAAATACTACAATACATGCAAGAAAAAAAAAATCAAGCACGTGGATAGAGCGCAAAATATAATACTGACATATTGCAGTATTCCATTATAACCGTAGGGTATGTGTATCATATAACTGATATATAACTGAATAATCAAAACCAAAAACCAGATCAGTCAACTCACCACCCCAAACCAGCGGGTCAGGTTGTCCACCAACCAGTAAATAGGTTCAAAGATCGAGTCAAGCACCGTATCCCAGTTGGTGAGGACGTTAAAGTAGAGGGAGTTGAATATGACTTTTCCGTAGCTCCATAACTGCCGCAGTGGGCCAGGTCGCCCGACGTGTCTCTGTTGGGGACACAGGCGGACCCAGCGCACTGACAGACGCATGAGCCTCGAGAAATAACACCTCCAGCTATGCATGTCCTTCCTGAAACATACAAATATACAAGTACATGAAAGGAGTACACAAGCACAACTGCCTTGCTCCATCAGACCTTAGCCTTTCACATCTAAAACTAACCAGCGGAACTATATACAATATAACGACACACGATGCAAACTTAGAAAGTAAACAGGGACTCAAAAGGACATAAAATGATTAAATTGGAAATCAGCATTCGGGTAGGTCCAAAAGTGCAAAATACTCCCGCAACGTGAGAGCGGTCTTATTCAAAATACAAATACAGGTTAACCTAAGAGGAAGTAGTCTTACCTGGCCTTTATTTCTTGTCTTCCATTAAAAAGGATCTTAAGGTTGGGAAAAAAAAAAAAAAAAGTCATCAGATCATCTAATTGCAAGCAAGAAAACGTCTTCCATCTTCAGCAGTCAGACGCTGCAGCAGTCCAGTACCAGCGAGGATGTCCTGACCCTTTACAAAGAAGCACAAGCGTCAGTTTCATTAAAGTTCAGCTCACTCTAATCTCTGCAAAACAAACACTGCTAGAAACTAGGGCAAGGGGATTTAATAGGTGCAAAAAAAACAACCTATCTAAATATTTTAGCAATTTCTTACCTGCACACTTTCCGTTACGAACGCCACAAGATACAAGACCACTGTAACTCAGCACTGAATTAATTTCCTCAAGGGAAAATGTCCTGAAGTCATCCGATACAGTATCACTTACAAAGAACAGACCCTACTTGGGTCTTGCAAGGTGCAGGTCATGAATTGTTAAAGGGATTTCAAAAGTCACCACAACACACTATGGAGCCTTGCTAATTTGGGAACAGGAGAAGGTGAGCGGAGACCGAGAAGTCACGGCTACCTTAAGCAAACTTGAGAAAGTCATTTGATTAAGTATAGCCGTTTCACCTGTAGCATCTGCATACTTTATGCAGGAATCTGTAATCTCTCTACGACTGCATAAAAGCTTCATTTGTGTACAGGAAGACCGTCTTGCAAAACACGCAAGCGTTTAAGGATTTTAGATTGACTGTCAACCAAAAGAGAAAACAAATCCTGCTCCGTCATCTGAATATCGGAACACGAAAAGACACGAGATCAGCTATTAAATGTGGCCGTGCATAGAAAGTGAGCAGGTTAGATATGTAAATACATCTTCTGCACAGTTTCAGGTTCACATGCCACCTGTCTGCACCTGAAGGGCATGGAAACCCAAACCTGCCCTTGGTTCGACTGCCATGATTATGACTGACTGATTGTAACAGAGCACCAGGCCTGGTCCCTGATATCCTTCTCCACTTTCACTAGATCCAATGTAAATGGTAAACTCCTTTTCCACTGTTCCAGCGCCATCAGTGGCAGGTCACACAAAGGCACGCAGAGGAAATGAATGAATTATTTGTTTGACAGGATATTAATTCCTGTCCCATGTCTGAAAGCCCATTCGGAACTTTTACAAGCCCGATAACGAGCGCTGAACACATGCATCTTTTTTTTTAACTGACAAATACTGCATGAAATAAGGACACCTTACACACCTGCCATCACTTAAAGTGACGGATAAACCCAAAATAAAGTACAGCTGTTCCTAGAGGAGTTTCCTGACATCTTCGTGGTGATATTTTTTTTGCATTGCACTGCTGATTAGATAACTGCATAAATCTGACGGACTGAGGGCGGTGCGGTGGTTAGCGCTGTCGCCTCACAGCAAGAAGGTCCTGGGTTCGATCCCGGGTCACCGGGAGTTTGTGGAGTTTGCATGTTCTCCCCGTGCATGCGTGGGTTTCCTCCGGGTGCTCCAGTTTCCTCCCACAGTCCAAAGAC
>JAQMYM010000006.1:2508969-2521068 GCA_030014255.1 Parauchenoglanis ngamensis
CTCATAGTTGAGGTATACCTTTGATGAAAATTACAGGCCTCTCTCATCTTTTTAAGTGGGAGAACATGCACAATTGGAGGCTGACTAAATACTTTTTTGCCCCACTGTATAGTGCATATTTCCTTGTGATATGACAAAAAGAAAAGTAATATCATTGCTAAACACACATGACAAATGTCAACAATGGAATTATATAATTCATTATAGCATATTTTCCATAAATCACTGTAGTAACATAATGGGAAAATATTTAATATACCTAGTTGTCCTTAAGTGTCCATAGTGAATAGCATCGTGGTTGCCTTACACTACCACTGTAAGGCCAGGGTAAACCACGCTGAACTTCTTAAGGTTAAATTGGTTATAGGGTTAATGACTTAGTGGCCTTTTTTAGACACCCATAGAAACGTCATTTCCGAAGCTTTAAAGGAATATAAAAGAGCATTAAAGAGCCTAGTGACAAGTTTAGGAGCAAGCAGACTACAGCCAGTGAATAAAGCTCTCCAGCTCACGTCACAGCTGCTGTTTATACGAGCTGAAAGACCACGTTCGGTGGATTCACCGCTAGTGTGTATACAATGTTCCCAGTGATCACTCACTGACCACCAGCATGCTCAAAGAGATCACCCAATCACTTTAGTCATCATTTTAAATTCTCCTCTTTGTGATCTTTACAAGTGAGTCATTTTATCTGGAACCATTTCCTTGTCTATATCCCAACCACTGCTATTTTATTACCGCTGCTCAAGCGTTTGGTTGATCTGGAGTCTATCCCTGGAAGACTGGGAATGAGACGGGAATACACCCTGGATGGAGCACCAGTCCATCACAGAGCACCATGTACACCATTAACACAGCCAATCTACCTACTATCATGTACACTCCTGCGCAAAAAAACCCCAGGCAAACCCAATATTACAAGACATGAAGCTTTTAATGGCCTCAATGAAAATCACTGGGCAGAAAATGAACAAGAAGTAAAAAAAAAAAAAGTGGTTCACTTACATAGTCTTCTGGTACGCAAAGAGAAAATCAGGAAAATTATAATGATATAAAATTGAAACTAACTCGTCTGGGGGTTCAAAATTTTCCAAAATCTCTAATGTTTGAAGACTTTAACATCGAGTGGAACGACACGGACTCGCCTTTGTGTAAAAACCCGTCTGCAGGTTTACCCACAAGACGTCGATATTTAAAGGGAATCAAGGGAAAAGCTCCCACACCGATTTACTTTCTGTATTGCTTTAATTCTTGCTCATTTTCCAGACCGATGATTTGCTGTTGAGACCATTAAAAGTTTTGCTTTTTTTTTTTTTTTGTATTTTTGGAAGTGGGAGAAAAACCGAGAACCTGAATAAAATCCACAGACACGAGGAGAACATGCAGAGCTGCTGCACTCGGTTGGAGTCCTCGATGTGAATACGTACATAGCTAGGTTGTGGTGTCGTGACCAAAAATAACTTCTTTCTACAATAAATACAATACAGTCAGGTCTATAGTATTTGGACAGTAACAGGATTTTTGTAATTTTGCCTCTGTACACCACCACAATGGATGTGCAATGAAGATGTAATTGAAGATTTTCAACTTTGACTCAAGGGGTTTAGAAGAATATTGCATTAACTGGCTGTGTCCAAAACGCCATACTGGATGCTGCTAATAATGCTCAACTTGATGGAAAAGTAGTAAGTAGTACGCAGTGTAGGAAAAAAATCAACCGTTACTCCGTTGGTGAAAATTTCCAGTACGCAGCCGGAGCTCACTAGCATTCGCTAATATTATTATTTACATTTTTCGTAAACATTCATACTAGTCTAGAACACTATATAAAAGTTATCATACCTGCATACTATACTGTATACTAGGGTGTGCAGTACACGGTGTATACTGGGCCAGTGCAGTGCGCGCTACACCAGAATGGGATCTTCAAACCCTCCATGAACCCTCATAGTCCCTCTGTTTCCACAGGCTCAAAAGTAATTGGACAAATGAACTATTATAAACATAAGAATCATTTGTCTCCTTCATTTGCATCAACACCTCATTTGACTGCTTATTGAGAGTTCGAATGAACAGCTACCAAATGCAAATCCCAAATAACTTGCAATCAACCCCAGATATTTTATCTCCTTCACTTGTCATGGAATGATGAGGAAACTGCCATGAAACTGCTCGTCAGTCAATCATTCAATTACTTTTGAACTGTAAAGATGGAGTAATAAAGGCTTTAATTCATAAACGTTTAAAGGGCAGTTCCAGCATTATAGATGGCATTTGGACTCATTAGTAAACAAAATGCGCCACAGCATGGACGAGCAAAATTCATGCAATTATTTACATCCTACAAATACAAAGCATTTTATCAGCGTTATGGATGTGACATCAAACGGACAAACTTTCATTAGATTAGCTACATGTTTTCTACAAACGCTGCGAATTTTAAAGACAACTGCAGAGAGCTTTACACGTGTACCATGACACAGACCTGAACGAACACGAAAAGGGGAGACATGAAACCGTCTGTCAACTACGGAATAGATTATTTAGGGAAAACTGGCATTATGGATGTGACATTTTCACATTATGGATGTCACGTGTCCGAACCGGTCCTCACAAACTACGTTTGAATGGTGAATTTTAACATCAAAAACAATTAAAATAGTAATTCTGAAAAAAACTAAGCATGAAATGATTCGAGAAGATCCACGAGAAGAATCAGTACAAATGCTCTTTTAACATTCACAAGTATTACTTAATATTCATTCACGTAAATAGACCAACAGTTTACAAGAAAGAAATTGCAGCTGCTGCTGATATTTTGATAACACAATGAATCGATCGTGGTAGGTGTTCAGCTTTAAGGCATTCTCAACCGACGCGGTCACTGTCAACATGACCTCAGCTTGATCGACAGGTACGACAGGAGAATTAGAGGGCACTTGCTTCCACGCCTAAACCTTGTGCACTTTCTGGCAGCCTCTCTACTAGGAAGTGAATACTGTAAATATACAGCTGGGAGGTTACAGCAGAGACAATTACTGGACGATAATTACTCTGAAAATGTTGATGATGTGTTAATATCATGTTTTGTTTAGCTAAAATTTACCCATGATTGTGATTATAGCCTAATAATGCGTTTCATTAAAACACAAAGGTGGAATGTGTTAAACACTGCCATGCCGCCGGAACACAGCTATAGGCTGTAAAAATGATTTAGGCCATAATGTCACATCCATAAAGCGTCAATAAAATTTGTTTTGTTCGACACACTTTACATTGAGCTTTGCACACAAACTTTGGCATCGACATTGTTTGTGTATTATTAACTTAATCCTATAAAAATGTTACGGACGTGCCTTGGCCATGAAACTCGCTGACTCATAAACATAAATGTAAGGAGCCGTGCGCTTAACGCAAGCTGAGCATACACACTGCTCCCTCGTCAATATGGAAACTGCCCGAAGATAACATTTTACTGAAAACCACGAGTCCATTTATCCTCTTACTGAAACAGTATAATGTGGCCATTTGAAAAGCATTGTTTGTGTATAAGTGCGCACCTTGCATACGATGTAAAAACGGTCTATACAATTCGATCAGAGTGATTACATACGGACATTTTAACAACTGTTCTGTTTGGTTTTTCCCATGGGAAGGTTTACATTTTTGCATGGAATTGCCCTAAAGCCGTAGTCACCGACCCTGTTGACGGAGATCCTGTACAGGATGTCTTTTCCTGGAAGACTCCGACCAGATCCGTGCTCAGCTGACCAGCCAATCATTGGTTGGAGCTGAAACTTGCAGGGTACAACAGGGTTGGTGACCATTACCCTAAAGCAATTATATTGTTTAACCCTGTTAATTAAAGCTCAAAGACAATCACATCTGGATTACGTCATTTCAAATCCATTTAGCTGGAGAATTGTGATATTTTCCAGACGGACCTGACTGTATAATCGATTGTTTTCTACTCCATTCCCTTTCCTTGTTTTTGCGCTATGACGTATCAATGAATATGCAAATTAATCTATGATGTCATTTAGCGATTCTATTGACATTTTGAGCAGACAGTTACTTTCTCCTGAAAGGACTTAGCAACACTGGTTGACTAATAGAAACAGAAACGTTTTATGTTCTTCCAGTATTGCCTTTTTTTTATATTCTAGATGTTTTAATTGGGTTTAAATTTATGTTACTATCTAAAGTTAAATATCGCGGTGTAACGCTGGTCACTGGGTGTTAAAGCAGAATCCTTTAGCTTTACTGTGAGTAAGGTGAATAGTTAGTATTGTAGTTAGCACTCAGGAGGGAAAGGTACTGAATAATCAGACATCTGAAAGTGTTTAACTACACCTTATTCGGGTTTGGGGAGACAGTAATGTCAATGCCAGCTGCTACACATCATGATTTACTGTGGATATTGCAGCAGAAACACTAAATTAATTACTCTAACTTAGCTCAAATACTCACCAGTTGCTGGTAGCGTGATATTACAGGACCGGCCGGCTTCACAGAGCTGACATTCATAACATTTTAATAAAAATTTGTAGAAGTCTGATAGCTGTTTTCTGGCGGTTGATGAATCAGCATTTGGACTCATTATCGCCACCACCTGGACTGGAGTGCAGACACGGCGGAGGAAGTCTTTAGGCTGCTATGACCCTATAGGCTTACATGACGTAATAATAATAATTAAAAAATTATTCAAAATATCTTTTAAAAATCGGCTCCAGGCGTACCTACATATTGCTTATATACATATGGCAAGAGTACTGCTATGGTATAATGGCCAAAAGTATGTGGACATGCAGCTGTCTAGAATGCCTTTGTATGCTGTAGCATTACAATTTTTGTGAGTTTGTGGATACCTGATGACATCCGTATATGTTCCTTCTCTAAACTGTTTGTACAGGATGTCTTTGAACACTGTAACCTTGCAATTTTCCTTCATTGGAACTAAAGGGCCCAAACCTGTCCCATCATGACAATGGCCCCCGTGCATGATCGATAAAAACATGGTTTGCCAGGATTGGAGTGAAAGAAGTCGAGTGTCCTGCAAAGAGCCCTGACCTCAATCCCACTGAACACCTTTGGGATGATCTGGAACTCCGACTGCGCCCCAGGGCTCCTCACTTGATATCAGTGCCTGACCTCACTGATGCTCTTGTGGCTCAATGAGCACAAATTCTCACATATATGCATATGGATTTATACAACATATACTTCTTTGGGGTTTTTTGTTTGTTTGTTTGTTTGTCTGTTTGTTTGTTTTTCACTTCCTCGGGTTTGTACCTTCAGCAATCATTTTCTGTAGCTGGAATATGGAGTGTGAGGTAGGGGTGTCTCAGTGGTTGCCTCTGGGTTACTGATCAGGGGGTTTAACAAGATAGCATGTGTGAATGCGAGAGATTTACTGCACTGCTCTTGAATACACGACAATACTGTCTGTCTGTCTGTCTGGCTGTCTATCTAATATAGTAGAGAAAGAACATATAATGTAAGTACCAATGTATGTAGCTTCCATTATATGAAGCTATTAGGTAATAAATCTAGCTTAGCTGATGTTATAATGCTATGGGCTCAATAAGGTCTCATGGCCACTAGGGGGCGTCCAAGATTTACTCCGTCTGTACACTCTCTCAGAAAAACAGGGTAGGCTTGCAGGCTCGCTGAGGTGGATATGGATGTAATGTACAAAACATTATATAATTGGACTGTAATTACTTTAAAACTTTAAAGACACCCCTATATGGATTTTCCAGGTAAAAGATTCATATTAAAGGTACAAAAACCCAACCCAGTGACAAGGATTTTGGTACAGCTTAGTGCTCTTTTTTCTGTGAGTGTAGGAAGAATAAGCTAATAAAATATATAGTATACTAGAGCCTATGTATATCAACTAAAAAAGAAAAGAGAAATGGTCAATTTAAAGTTCTTTATTAGTATTTTTTTTATAATTAAACTACCCACAGTTGAACTGTCATTGCTATTCAGGCCTACAGTGACTTTACTTCACCATTTCTCTGTCATCTTAATGGACGATCAATGGACAATGGCCCTTTGGAAGAGCGAGGGAATTATTCTATATAGGTATAGACTTTCAGAAACAAAGTTACTCATAAATCCTTGCAATTTGAGAATTTCATTAATGGCCCTGGGGAAAATGGTAGACAAAGCTGTTATGTAAGCCTGATCAATACTTTGAAAAAATTGACATTTTATAATATAAGATTTGATATGGCACTTTCAAATTGGATTTATCTATCAATCTACTCCATCTGTTTAACATTGCTGTTCATGTAACTTTGTCTACTTTGCTAATTAGAAAGCTTATGTATAGATAATGTGACATACAATGGGGTTCATACAATGGTATTGGTTCATACAAAAGTAGGACATACAATGGGGTTCAAATATTTGAGACCACATTGAAAATCAGAGATTTTCTTTTTCATTTCAAATTGGAAATGAACAGAAGGTTTTTTTTAGAATTTTAAACTATTTAAATGTTCAATATTTTGAATATTTAATATTCAAGCTCCTGCGCTATTTCTAACTCCGCACTTAAATATAAACAAGTATGTGATATTGACCACTCAATAAAGTCAATAAAGCAAAAAGGGGACATACCAAATATTAAGAAAATGAAATTCATGTAGATATTGCTACCTTTCACTCAAGTTGTTGTTAATAATATAATTTGTATTGAATATTGTGGTATTTAATTAGAACAGAATGTAAAATGGAAGCATTTTCACTATTGGGTTCAGATTTTGGACTCCAATGTAGGTGCCCAAGTTGCAAGGTAAAGTGGATAAAGATGGTAGAAAGAGTATTTAAAAGAGTAGGACTGGACCAGGACTGAAGTTTTAACAGGCAAAAGGTGAAATCTGCTGCATGGTGCATAATAACAGAGTGAGTCACCATTTAAATACTTTGGAATGAGACTTTCTGAACCATCTGCACCATAGCCAAACCATAAGCATGCAACGCTCATAAGCAAAAGCCTGACTGGCAGAAGTGGAATTCAAAACCATTCCTCCACATAGACTAGAGCTTTATTCCAGCCACTTGGCCACACTACCTCATGTTCTAAGAAGAATTTTATCCTTGGCCATGGGAGTGGTGACTAGGGCTGCCAAGAACATGAGAATGGAAATCAAACCCATGTGTATGGGAAGATTGTGTATGGGAAAGTTGAAGCAATAGCATGGTGTGGTGCTGTTGATTTCTAAAAATGCTGCTCTTCTAATCTGATCTGGCATTCAGCTGGTGAGCAGGTTACAGGAGCTTTACCAAACTCACTAAACTCAGTAAAATCAATGATTACAGTTATGGAGGCCTGTAATCATACTGCTAGTTTGTATTTTTTTTCAATGCTTCTTATTTTCTCAGCTCATTTTCTTAACCGGGCATGCAGTCAGTATGCATGGGAACCCATTCCTTACCTTTTACATAAAGATGCCACTTTGCAGCCATGATTGTCAGCATCAGTGTGAGAGTTGTCTGGCACTCACAAAAGGGTTTTAGAAGTGGTGCATTTCTAGCAGCCTGCATAAAAGGTTGATACTTATCTAGAACACAGACAGTCCCTGGGATAAATTATGACATTGTGAATTCTGCCAAATGACCAGATATTTCAGCATAAAATTAGTTGCTTCTGTCAGCAGGTTAAATCTTGCCCATGGATAGTCTAAAGAGATTTTTTATTTTATTTTTTTTAAATAAAACTATACACCATCTCTGTGCATGTGATAGCAAAATATGATTACAACTACCCCGCACCACTGTATTTCTTTTTGTTTTACCACCAATTGTTTTTTATGAACCATAGGTTTTATATTTTGATATTTTATGCCATATTGTTATTCTGTTCTAATGTTGTACTTGCTTGGTTTTCTGTTTCTTGGTTTCTTCTATTTTGCATAGTTGTCAAACTTAATTATTTTAGATAAACAAACCAAATTTAATATAAGATAAAAAAAAAAAAACAACCTGAGTAAATCAAAGTTAAATATATAAATAAAAACATCATCAAATTTCATTTATGGAAGGAAAAACGTTATTGCGTTGCAACTTACCTTGTGTGAAAAAAATGATTTTTTTTTCTCCCTTAGGTACTCAATCAAACAATTAACCAAATTTAATTGATAATAGGGTTCAAGTAGACAAGACACACCCAGGTCTGATTATTGCCAACCCTGTTGTACCTAAACACCATTTAAATAGAACGTGTAACTATATGAACAAGTAGGCTTAAAGATCTCAACAAGCAGTATACTAGTCTGCAATCAAAAGAAATTTTTAATAGATGAGAATTTTATATATAATAGAATATATATATATATATATTTCAGTCTGGAAAGGGTTACATTGTGATTAATCAATGCAGGATATAATTATTATTAATTATCTATCAATCTATCAAGAACAAAAATAAGCAGCAATAATGACAGAGGAGTTGAGATGGAAAAGGTTTCAGATGGAATAACTTGCTTTTTATATATATCCAGACTCATCCAGGAAGTCACAAAAAAGGAGATGATCATCTGAAGAACTGCAGGCCTCGTTGTGAGAGACTAAACTGTAGTTATCAGAATCCTTGGGTTGCATTGGTTGCTCCTAAAATGTTACAACTAGTTATTAAGTTCAATGGTGACACATGGGTGTACGGGTGTTTGTGTTTCCACGTGTCCTCCTTGTCTCATAATACATTTTGTATGAGGATCTCAAACCATTGGGGGGAGGACGTATATGTCACTTTACATATATAAATATACAGTCCATAGATACGTGGATATTTAGGAAAGATGATGTTAAATGTGACCATAAATGTAATTATTTCATTCCTTACAATTTATCCTGTATTTGAAACCTCAGCATTTCATTGGACACTTGTTCTTATGACAACAAACACTATATGCTGTGTGCTGTCACTGTATGCTGTTGTTGATGTTATTTAGATGTTTTTATTTGTATGCTGTTGTAGATATTATTTTAGATAAAGTAAGTATATTTTGTGAACATTTCTTTATCACTGTCTAGAAACTATGAGAATAGTAAAAAAATAATAATAATAAAAAAAGTGGAACGTTCGCTTTAAGGTTGCCAATGGATACGGCTTCCGTGTCAAAGAGGCGAATTGACGTCAATGGCAGTTTTGGATTGGTTTCGACCGTTTCCGGTGGAGCAGAGAAAGCCGTTCGACAGCTGAGGAGAAAATAGTAACACGCTAAAATCCCAGGTAGAAGGACTTTAGTTTGATTCGTGATGACTGATAAGGTTGGATGTTGACTTCTCGTTGTTACCTTTTCAGCGTAGCACAGTATCACAGAGAACTGAGGGGTAACGAACCCCTGTTAATGTAGCTGAATTGCTAACTGCTAAGCAGCTAACCAGTGCAGTATGATGGTCGGTTATCGCTGTTCACTTCTTATGGAAATACACTAACGCGGGGGGGGGGAATAATAATGGCTTCTGCAACCCTCGCAGTGTCCTACTGTCCCATCGGGAGCTGTCTGGGATTCGGCCAGTCTTATTTGTTTATGACAAATAAAAAGATGGCGTCGCTTCTGTGGGCCTCATGCTGTATTTAAATGTTGTATTGTAAATGTTCAAATTCCTCCAAGAGCAGAAGGTTAAAGGTCATACTGCATGTTCACGTTTCTTTCTGTGGAATGTAAAATGTGAAACGTGAAACAGCATGGTCACCTCGTCCGTCATGCTTGTCTGTTGTTTATTTCTAGCGTGAACCTATTCATTAAATTTCACCTTAATATTAATATATGCTTTCTTGTAGATCACTTTTGCTAATATTAATGTTGAATTTTTTTTATTTTTTTTTACCGTGATTTAGCATTATGATCAAATTGTAGTGCGTAAATAGGAGTAAAAACAAGCTGCTGGCTTTGTTTAATGCAAATCAGGTCATATTTAGTGATAGAACAAGGTGATTATGCCATCCCTCTGGCACGGACCGCACCGAGCTTTTGTCTGGCATCTCGGTTTCTATTCTCATGTTGATTATATGAGCGACCAGGTTTTCACAGCGGAGTGATGGTATAGTGTGAGCAGCAGTTTACATTACGCTTTATGCCTTAAGTTTGCGGATACCTGATCTTGACACCTTTGTACACTGTAACGTTACAATTTCCCTTCGCTGAAACCTGTTCCAGCATGACACTGTGCACAAGGTGAGGTCCGCGGAGACATGTCTGGAGTGAAGAGTCCTGCACGGAGCCCTGACCTCAACCCCGATGCACTGGAGCACCAACTGCGCACCAGGCCTCCTCACCCAACATCAGTGCCTGACCTCGCTAATGCTCTTGTAGCTGAATGAGCACAAATCCAAAGTCTGATGGAAAGCGTTCGCAGAATAGTGGAGCTTATTATAATCATAAGTAATGTTCAAATAGCACATATGGGTGTGATGGCCAGGTATCCGCAATGTTTTGGCTGTACAGTGTTATTTGCGCCTGTTCTCTACCGTAATGGCATGGTGTAGTTATACTGAGTTTTGTTTCTGATCTCTAGGATGTTCAGGTTTCCCGTTTGCACTGCGGCAAAAAAAAAACCCAAGATTAACGTTTAATGGTAGAACGTTGAGCATTCTCTGTACATGTCTGGGCGGCCTTTGATTTGCTTTTTGAGACGTGTCCAATTCAATCATAGCGAACTCAATACTATGGCTATATATAGATATACTAATAGTAACTGATAATTTATTGTAAATTCTTCTCCGGCAAATTGTCCTCGAATAATGTGGGAATGAAAGATGGTGGTAGAAACCAGTTGCATCACATCTCTAGGGCATTTAATCCAGATTAGGAGTTTGAAGTGTTTGTAACGTAATCTTATCCCGTTTCTAAAAAAAAAAAAAAAAATCCTTCTTTCAAATCCTGCAAAAATGTTCAAATAAACACATTTAACCTTCTCAGTAATACATGCAGCTGGAGCCTGGTAGGAAGCCTGGAGTATTACACAATTGCACCTAATATTGACATTTATTATTGTCTTCAAGAACACCTCTGAAACAAATAACAACAACACCTGAACATTAATTCATTTAAAGAAGTCCCACGTGTCCAATGCACTCTTGTAGGCGTGATTTTGTTCCAGTTTCAGTAAGGTGGATGTATCCAGCTGAATGTGATCAGCGATAAAACAGTCTGGATGTTAGAAGGAAAATATTTCATTGGCAGCACATTGGATTGGAAAGTAGAACACAGTCTGGCAACGAGACGATCCCATATTATGTCCAGAAAAGTTACAGATGTTTCATTCAAGGGCTGAAAGTATCTTGTTTATAAAATATATATTGCAATGCTTAACACTTCCACAGGTTACTTTGCAATGATACATGCGCAGTAATATGGTTTGTAAGATGTATTCAGCGAGCTCTTTTACATTATGTATGTCAACATTTAGTCATGTAACATCATGGCTTACTGTCACAGTGTTAACATTTTAAAATTGCATTTCACTGTTATCTTCTGTCTACACTAACCAGTGTTAACTGCCCTTCTTTTTGCCTCTAGATCAGTAGGTCTGTAAAGGGACAGGTCAGCATGGCATCAAGTAGCGAAGAGGAGAGGAGCCTGCGCGAGTGTGAGCTCTATGTGCAGAAGCACAACATCCAGCAGCTGCTGAAAGACTGCATCGTGCAGCTGTGTACGGCGCGGCCCGAGAGGCCCATGGCTTTCCTCCGAGAGTACTTTGAGAGACTTGAAAAGGTTGGCTTGCTGGCATTTTTTAATTTTTTTTTTCCCTTTTAAATTCCCAGCATTTGACAGACACCCAGAACAAAAACATGCAGACAAAATGTTCACATGGAACATACGTGCTCGGAAATACAGATTTTTAAAGCCAACTATTCAGTGATGTGAAATGAATGACTAGACAAGTGATTGGTTTTAAGGAAGTGTCACTCGATTTTTATTTATTTATTTTTAACCAGGTTATATACACACTGCCAGACAAAAGTTTGTACACCCCTACTCTTTTTCATAGGTTTTTCTTTATTATTTTTTTTGCTTTCTACGTTGTAAAACATCACTGAATACATCCAAACTATGAAGCAACACGTATGGCATATACTGA
>JAQMYM010000006.1:2521303-2534196 GCA_030014255.1 Parauchenoglanis ngamensis
AGTCTCTTTTAAAGTCATAAAAATAAAGAAAAACATTTAATTAGAAGGTGTGTCCAAACTTTTGACTGGTAGTGTAGGTCAAATATTGCAAACGTTCACATGCAGGCAAATTCAAAATATACTTAGTCACATGAAATAATACAATGTAATAAAATAGTTATATGTGCTCATGTAACAAGCTTATAAAATGTATAAATTGCTGTGATGGAGATTTTGTCAAAGGCAGTGACCAAACGTTTTTTAATGGGCAAGCCTTTTAAAAATGTAGTTAAGCTGTAATTGAATCTATAAAGCTGTCCCTAAACACTGTTTCCATGACAAACAGCTCTGCTTCACTGACTTGGAAAAAGAACAGTGGCTTTGTTTTATTGACCTGAACATTCTGCTTTTATTTATTTTTAATTATTTCTATTGACTATATACAAGCCAATTGAAGGAACATGGCTTCCACCCCAGTTTCTTCCCCACATTTATTCACACATTTGCTACTGGCCAATGTTGTGCTTATTTTCTAGCTTTTATTATATGAGCTGTTATGCTGTGCTTGTGGTCATTTGCAAGTTATAATAATGTCATTTTCCACCGCAGGATGTTTATCTGAAGTGGGGAAAGAAAACGCAGCAATGCCTCCATGAAAGCATGTCTGTTGTTTGCTTTGTCAGAACACGTAAAGCTACTTTAATGGCACGTTCACGGTTACCAGCCTGAGTGGCTATCGGACCTGTTCTACTATAGTGAACTTCAAAACATTCATGGAACGATTTGGACCAAAGTAACAGCAGACGATAGCGAGTATCATTAGGAACAAACTAGCCAGCTAACATCAGTTATAACTCAAATGTTGATCACCTTTTCAAGCAGTGTCAAGTATGGCCAATGTTAAAGATTTAACCGATCACTCTGTCTGTATTTTAATTGATCTAAAGTAATGCCAATACTGCTCTAAGCTCATTTAAAAGTAGGTATGTGGAATTTAATGTTGATTTGACGTTGCTTTGTAAACAGGGAAGTAGCTGGTAGTTGAGACGACTACCCCAAGCTGATGAGTTTGAAAGTCGAGGGGGTGTTTTTTGTTGTGGGGCATTAGTCCTGCTTTTTTCTTTTTTTCTTTTTTCTTTCTTTCTTTAAGAAATAAAACATTCTAATAGGTTGTTTACACTTTAAACACTTTAAACTTTAATTTATTGTTCCCTTAAAAATGAAACAGTTTTGTTGCTATAGCCTGCTAGTGCTGGCATTTGCAATCCAAACGGTAACACCTTGTTTCATAAATCGTAGACGAACAGAGTCTTTCTTTCTTAGTCGAAAGAAAAACCGTCTCTGAAGAAAAACAGCCGGATTTGGAAAAATAATTTCACTGGAGTATTTTGTGTCTAATGATTTTCCATAGTATTCCAAACTGGACACTTACGGGATGAATGTTCTCTTGACAGCTATTACATCATCAACCGTTCTGAATATCTACCATTCTGGTTTCAACACCTAATCATGTACCTTAATTAACTATAACCACACCTACATAAACAAGCATGACTGGACATCTGTTTATAGTATTACTCATCATTTGATGGGTCTTATCACATGAACTTTGCAGGAGGAGGCAAAGCAGTTGATTAACCAACAGAAGGCAAGCTCACGTTCAGACTCCCGTGAGGATGAGGTTTCTCCTCCCATGAACCCGGTGGTGAAGGGTCGCAGGAGAAGAGGGGCCATCAGCGCTGAGGTTTACACCGAGGAGGATGCTGCCTCTTATGTGAGAAAGGTCAGCAAACTTAATGACCATTACAGGCGCCCCAGAACACTAGTCACCCTCTAAAGCACCCTTATAAACGGGTGACGAGACATCTTATCTTATGATTTTGTTCATTTTCTGCTTTAAAAGGTTATTCCTAAAGATTACAAAACCATGGCAGCCCTAGCCAAAGCTATTGAAAAGAATGTGCTTTTCTCACACTTGGATGACAATGAAAGAAGGTAGGAATGACTTTATTTCTTATTCGAATTATTAGAAGTGACTTTTCGAATTTCAGCTAACTGTTTTTATTGTTCCCCACACAGTGATATATTTGATGCCATGTTCCCAGTCACTTACATCGCTGGAGAGACTGTTATTCAGCAGGGTTTGGCATTTACAGTATTAAATTAAATGTCATAAATTGTATTCGTTTGTTTTTGTGTTTGATCCTGAATGCTTCTCGCTTCTGTAGGTGACGAAGGTGATAACTTCTATGTAATCGACCAGGGCGAAATGGACGTAAGCAGCTCTTCGGGTCATGTGACCTAAATATTATTTATTGCTGTAGTGTGCATTTGCAGACTGGGCATACTCCTGAAGGAAAAGAATTAACAAATGGCCCGCAAAGTAGTGTTACGGTTGATAATGTTGATTATTTTCCAATAACGGCATGTGATATAAGGTTAGACATGATTGTTGTGCTACGAACATTTAATTTGGGGTGATGCCTGGTATGTAGTAAATGTGCTTTTGTTTTGGGTTGTGGGTTGGAATAGGTCTACGTGAACAATGAGTGGGCAACCAGCATCGGCGAAGGTGGCAGTTTTGGGGAGTTGGCACTAATCTATGGCACTCCTCGCGCAGCCACAGTGCGAGCTAAGACCAATGTCAAACTGTGGGGCATCGACAGAGACAGCTACAGGAGAATACTGATGGTAATGAAATGCAGACTGTAACTGATGAAGTGCTTTTCAGTTTAGTGCTCGTTTTGTAAATGGAAAATGAACACCCATGTGTATGTTTAGGGAAGCACCCTAAGAAAGAGGAAGATGTACGAAGAGTTCCTTAGTAAAGTGTCCATTCTCGGTAAGTATGGCTAGCTTTTAATAGGGAGGAAACATTAGTAACAGCTGATGGCTTTGTTTGGTTTAAAACTACACTTATGTTTTTGAAATACATTAGAGCTGTTGTATGTTTTTCACATAGTGGAGCGTATAAAGATTCATATAACCGTTTATTTGTTAATGCCTATTTTTCACCGTGGAGTATTTTCTGCCAAAATTCTTCAGTGCTTGTTGGTTCTGGTTTTACTGGCCAGAGTGTAGAACTTGTCGACCCTTCATTGCTTAACATGTTTGATGGCTGTTGGTTCACAGAGTCACTGGATAAGTGGGAGCGCCTGACCGTGGCTGACGCTCTGGAGCCGGTGCAATTTGAGGATAGTCAGAAGATTGTAGTACAGGGAGAACCAGGGGATGAGTTCTTCATCATACTGGAGGTGCCTGGGTGTCTCCTTTCCTAAACTTGCAGTGAATTCCACCACCTCCATTTTCATGCTGCATCTCTAAAGCCTGTGTTTGTTTTGCCAGGGATGTGCAGCTGTACTGCAGAGACGGTCTGAGAATGAGGAGTTTGTAGAAGTGGGTCGCTTGGGCCCTTCAGACTACTTCGGTGCGTACTTTTTATATTCTCTGCAAGAGAAATTACAGTACCTCTTTGGAGGTATTATGTTTCTCTGTAATTATAGCTTGGCTTCTTGATGGTAAGGCTCAGCTATTTAAATGTGTTATGGTTTCTAAGAAATTACAGTTCATTATCATTTATTAAATTACACTCTTGCCAAGGCTCCATAGTAGTGATGATAGTTATCAGAGTCAGATGTTTATCAACTCTGGGAATCTGTAATTATCTCCTAGTGGCAGTTTAAGCATATCCCGTTCAGAGGTAGAGTATATACAGTGGACTGATGCCAATTTTATTTTTTGTACATTTTAATTTTATCAAATTTATTCTGCCCTAGCCAAATATAATCTTCTATTTGGTACTAATTCTAATGTGCTCACTCACTTCTCTGTGTGTATTCTAGGCGAGATTGCATTGTTAATGAATCGTCCACGTGCCGCCACCGTAGTGGCCCGAGGCCCTCTGAAGTGCGTCAAGCTGGACCGGCCACGTTTCGAACGAGTGCTCGGTCCCTGCTCAGACATCCTTAAACGCAACATCCAGCAGTACAACAGCTTCGTGTCACTGTCTGTCTGAACACATACAAAACTCTTTAATGGCGGGGTTCCTCTCACGCGGTTGGCTTTTATTTCCTTTTTACCCTTCTTTTATTGCTCACCACTCTTAGCATACTTCATCTGCACTTGAACATTGCACTTGCTAAAAATGGCAAAATGACATCTGTTCTTTCTCAGCATTGACATACCTGTGAACAGACAATCAAAACTTACTGACGAGAACTCCACAGCCTGCTCTGGGCATCAGTTTTACATTGAACTATTTCAAACAAACGGAAGGGTGAGATGATATTTTTTAAAAAGTCTATTCAAAGGACACCTTTTCTTTTTAGCTTGCTTTACTGTTGTCGAAGTAGTTTTCTAAGAATAGTTTTGTAAAATACTAACTGAAATAGCAGGTATGTAAAAATACTTAGTGAGAACTCACATTCATACACAGAAACTGTAAGCATGCTTTATAAAGCTTTACGTGTCGTTCCCCTCGCTGACATTTCTTGACGATATACACATCAATAAGATGTCCTTTGTATGTAGCATCCCCTGACATGAAGGAACTTGTGTATATATATATTCTTTTACCCTCCACTTTAATAGGAACACCTGTACACCTGCTCGTTTATGTAGTTATCCAGTCAATCCTGTGGCAGCAGCACAATGCATAAAATTGTCCAGGTAAAGGTCAAGAGCTTCAGTTGATGTTCAGATCGAATATCAGAATGAGGAAAAGGTGTGATCTTTGTAATCTGATGGTCGCTGGTACTAGATGGTCTGGTTCGAGTATTTCCGCAAATGCTGGTTTGGGATTTTCACACACAACAGTCTCCAGTGTTTACACGGAATGGCGCGAGGAAAAAAAAAAACCTTAGTTGAGAGAGAGTTCTGTTGGTGGAAACACCTTATTGATAAAAGAGGTCAGAGGAAAATGGCCGGAATGGCTGATAAGATAACTGCATGAATGAGTGTACAAGGTGTGAGCAGGTGTACAAGGTGTGTGTCGTCGTTCCCCCCCACCATTTACTCAGTTACTTACTTGAATGTTACAGAATTTCTAACCATTATCTTGCGTTCATCCTGCTAGGAATGATCTCACTTGCACCAATGCTTTTTTTTTTTTTTTTTTTTTTTTTAAATTAGAAAGTTTCACCAGGATTAAAAGCCAGTGCCAAAATGCAGGTCACAACAAAGAAGTCTTATTTAAAATGTTATAGTCCTAATACCAGCCAAGAATATTTCCAGTTATCACATTAGCAAGTAAGCAAAAGAGCAAGATTAATAGACTATAAATCTCCAGTATTAGCAGTGCCATTTTCAGTAAGTTGTTCCATGCTGTTGGTTTTTAATTTCACTGCATCTTGTTTGCAAGTTTACTTTAGGAGCTTTGTGCCATAATTAATGTATGCTTGCTTTTTTTCTGAACTTCATGTAACAGGACATTGTTTTGTTCAAAACATCTTTGTGTTTGTAACGTAGAGATAAATAGCACAATTTCACCACATAAAGGTGGAAAAATGTTACAATGGCGAGTCAAATAAACACCTTAAAATTGTGATATAAATTGCAGTTGAAGCAAATTTGTTTCTAATATTAAATTATTATAATAAGTTTATTAAATTGAATTAAACACTGGCTTACCGGCATTGATCTAAATGGAGATTATGTAGAAAAATGATGCACTTTTGTGACTCCTATTTGCAATAGCAAAAATAATAATAATAATAATAATAATAACAAGTCAAGGGCTTCATTTGACTCACTTGTATTTACTGGACACAAGTGCATGAATGGAAGGTTCAGCCATAGAGTGCCCTCTGTCATCATTTTTAAATTTTAGTCCTTCACATTATATATTTATTAAATAATAGTTTATGCTCCAAGTTACCCAGAGTTTCCCACTTACAGTCCAAAGGATCGTCTGTCTTTCTATGTATGAAAATATAGATTAATCTAGCTTTGCTTGGCTTTTGTTACTAAAGACTCTGTACTCTTGCTAGCGCAAAACTTGAGCTGGTATCATGACACTTGCAGTAATTGGAACTGCAGGTACCATAAACAGTGGACCATTTTTCTTTCTCTCTCACTTTTTTTTTTTTTTTTCTTTAAATTGATTTCACTTTTGCTTTGATTTCCAGTGTGTCATCGACAAAATGATTTTTGGTATAGCTTGTCATAATGGCAGTTTAAGCAATAAAAAGCTGCTCAGACATGTCCGTATTCATTTTTTCTCTGTTGTCCTAACACTCAATTCTAACTTTAGATTACTGAATGCTTAAATGCTCAAATTATCCAGAGTTTAATCATATGTAGGACAAATGGCTGTATAATTACAATTGAGTTGTAGTGTATGCCAACCACAAGAGGGCAGTTTTTGGATTTGGTGTTGATTATTAGAGTAATGTTTGTTAAATCAGGGAAAAACAGCAAAGTGTTTCATATCCATGATTGATACTGGTTTAGTGCTGAAGCTGGCTAAGCTTTGAAGTGGAACATGGAAAGTAAACTGATAAAACTGGCCCCCACTGAAACTGCACTGGTCTGTCATGAACTACTTTGCTAATGCGTGGAATAAGAAAGCTTGCTAAGAAGTAGAAATAAGATGTAAGCATTCCAAAAGCTCAGAAAGGCAGGAAAACCTTGACTAACCACATTTTTCTGTATCTTACAATGAAGTATTATAGTTCTTCTTAAAAAGGAAATACGAACCACATCCATTTTTGACATTGGTTTGACATTTTACAGTACAAATGGGCAAAATGCTCAGTAATTTCAAATGAGACTTCAATAAACCTTGGGAGTAAGAACTCATTCAACTGTTTCACTTAATGTTCATTAATAGATTCATAAACCATCATGTATTTTTTAAATTCAATTTTACTGATTTTTTTTTTAAAGGCATGTTTAGTTGTCACTAAGAACATGCAGACCAGCTCAAATGACAGACATGCTGCAACCTGTTCCAAAATCCACTTTATACCTTCTACCTTTGACATTAGTGTTGCAATAAACTGCATACCACAAGTTGGAACAAAGTTGGAACAAAGTTTTGGCAGAGGAAAAGTTGCCTGTAAATAGATCAGATGATTTTTTTTCTGCCAAGTTTGAGATTCCAGTTGAAAGCGTACAAACTGTGAAGCGATGAGACAGCCAAGGATTATATGCTTGCTCGCTGTCTGGACCGAAAGCCACAAATCCAATCCGCTTAAGACATTTTAATGGCATATACTTTTCTCTGAAGAAATCAACCTCTTTACTGCTCTCTATCCTGTCTTTCTCTGGCTCCCTAATGAGTATTTGTTTAAAATGTTGCAGAAAAAGGCAGATAATCAGTGGAATGTTTGAAAGCTCCACACAAACATGTGTTTGCCTGAAAAGAACACCACAAATCCCACAGCCACTTCTCAGGAACATGACGTCGTCTGTCAATTTTACGATTCTCACAACAACTTCCCCCACAGTGAAGTATCCATCGTGCAACAATTTGGTACAACGTGTGCACATCTACGAATAGTGCTTGTTCACTTACATGTTTTTTTCCCCTTTTATGGAATGAAATAGCAAAGGTCTTGCTCGGACAGACCAGAATCATGAGGTACATCCACAAGTCAGTGATCCAGTGTTATTCCATCATTCATTATCTTGATTCCTCTGTTCTTTATCACACATATCTGCCCTGGCCTCTCTATTTATAACTACTGGAGGCCTCCACAAAGTCTACGACCAGTTTCTTTAAAGTTTTCTGTTATTATTTTCTCTTGTCAGCATCCGTCACCTACTTTTTTTCTGGTTTCTCTCTGTAGCTGCACTGGAGGCCTCCATGAAGTCTGTGACCACCACCTTGGCTTCCCCAAGCTTCTTCGCACATCTATTCACAGACCTGACCACACGCTCCAGTCTCCGATCAAGAGCTTGCAGGTGGAGCTCAGTCAAAATGGGTCTAAGTGGATCTTTAGCCAAAGACTCTCTCATCACATCACTGAGACGATACTCTGGTTGCATCAACAGCTGCAGCCTCAGTAACGTAGAGCGCTTGATCCTGAAGGAGAATGGATACCAGAAGAATAATCAGACCAAAAGATAAAGCAGTTAATAACATGCCATCTATTATTCTCATTCACCTAAATGTTTTCATGTGATGCTACCCTTCATTCATTTTCTTTGTGGATGAACTACGGTTTGTTCAGGTCAAAACATTGGACACAAAAAATTTTAAAAAAGTGGAACAAACATAAAATTATGTTTTATTTTGCAAGTTTGTCTATTGATTACGAAACATTCTTTAAAGAAATGATTCATCTTGTTTGATGAACTGATAAATGTAAATCAGTGAAAAAAAAAAGACCATGTGTAGTCACTGTCATTTTATTATACACATCTCTGTCCCTGGCATAAAGAAGCTCCTCAAAAGCTTTTGTGTCCATTAGCATAATAATTATTTAGATTGCTAGTAACTGAGAAAATAAGGTACAGAATGAGTGATTTTATTACACATTTCTTATACAAATTTCTACACAATCCTTCACACTTCAAAGCTTATCAAACTTTCATGTAATATGTTTTATAGCAGTTGCTAGATATAGTAGACATTATAATTGACAAAGTCATATTTTAACTTGTGTGGTGTGTGGTGTGTGGTGCCCTGGGAAAACCCAAATTTTCCTTGTCTGAAAAATGTTTTGTCTGGTAACCCCAAAAAGTGAAAAAGAAGAAAGTCTCATTTAATAATTTCTTCCTGACTACAGTGCAGGAACATCACAGACATTTTGACAGTCAGTATCTGATCACAAGTCCATCTGTCCATTTTGCTATAGCATATAGCTATCCAACCTAGCTATCCAATCAGTGTGAAATTCTGTGAGTCAGGAAAAAACATACACGACTTAGCTAGAAAGGTTTTAGACACCTTCAGGCAGACTGTTTTTTCAATTGCTGCCTTTGTTATTTCATTTAAAATTGGAAGTAAACAGAAGGTTTTTAGAATTTTTAACTATTTAGAACAAAGAACGTAAATGTTAAATATCTTGAATATTTAATATTTAAGATTCTGCACTATTTGTACTTCCCTTTTAAATATAAGAAAATGTATGATATTGACCATGTTAAATTCTTTGTACAAAAGGCCATATTTTCTCCATGCCTAATCTCTTTTATTGAAGCATGTGCTCAGATGGCACTTTGATGAATTAGATGTAAAATGGATCATCAAGTTTCACATAAATTTGTGGAGTCCATGTCAGCTTGAGAGTACATTGTCATTAAAGTAAAAACAGGACATATCAAATACTAAGAAATGCTGAAATTCATGTAAATCTTTCAAAGCTTCTGCTTTTCTTTCAGGTTGTTGTCAGTATATTTGTAAAGAAAATTGTTGTATTAAATTAGAAAAGAATGCAAAATAGAAGCATTTTAACTAATGGCCTCAGACTTTTGGACCGTACTGTATATATATATATATTTTTTTTTTTTTTTTTAAAGATAAGGTATCCAAAGTTGAGGTTAAAATATGACATGTCAAAAAATATTTTGGCCAATACCCAATTGTTTATTCTTTTTTATTTCTTTTTTTGTTGTTTACCAGAATTCAGCCATAGAGACTTCTGCTGGGATTTCCTTCACTCCCTTTTGTCAGTAACTTATTTATGAAGGTGAACTGTATATACTGTAACTGTCTGCAAAATACGTACATGCAGCACTGTGTCAGTGGTGCCAGAATTGACATTTCATCATAGGAGTGCTTTCCAAACCTGTGACCCACAAGCAAATATATGTGATTGAACTGAAAGGAAAAAATGCACCAATAAATGTACTGTGAATAAAAGCATACCCTCTTGCATTGTCAATGTGAAGCAGAAAACCTTCGTCACCAAACTTGGTAAAAATTTCATAGTGGTGCCGGTCCATGTTTCCTTAAATAAAAACGCAATATAGAAAATAGCATTATGCTGCATAGATTGTTGTTTGCACACTATGCCTTTAAAAAGTTAGACAACCCAACATACTGTATATTTTTGTGAATGGCCTGTAGTAATGATAACTTATGATAAGATAAGGTACAGTGCAGTTGAACTACTAGTTTACAGCTGTTGTGTTCACTGACCTGTAAGGAAGTCAAATATGGCCATGTCAATTATATTCAGTAGTCTATTTCCAGAGCTGTAGGGGTATAGTCTTTTGATGGTGTCACAGTATGATGGATTTACTTCCCACCTAAAATAATAAGCGAAAGTTGACAAAATTTGGGTCAGTGGTTTTTTTGGGAAGGCAAACATACGATTGTATGTCCACAAAAGAGTTTAGAGTCTAAACCTCTCCAATTTAATCATTTGCCAATTCCCATCCACCCACCCAACTGGGAACAGTGAAGGCTGACATGTGTGTCATCTGAGACACATGATGCCAGACACAGCATCTTTTAGAACTTCTGCTTATGCAGCATCACGGTGCAGCATAACACATTCAGAGAAAAAAAGTTATCTGCCCTCATCTGCATACATGAGTTCACAGATGCCCAAGAATGACTAGTGTCATGCTGATTGACAGGGGAAAGGGAGTATGCCATCCGTCACACCCAAAGAGCATTGCCAATTTTGCTGTCTCCACTTTAGCCACCAATGGCTGTGACATTGGCAGGATTCACACTTTCAATCTCCTGACAATAAGGCAAACACTTTTCTATTGTACCACCCGGGAGCCAATTTAGAATTTTTAAATAAATAGGTCAAGCCACCAAACCAAGCTTTCACTCTCAAATATGTCAATCTGCTATTTTTCATCCAATGATTCCTATGTTAGCAGTCTTAAATCATTTCTGTACATTAATGGATTAAGCATTATAAAAGGATTAAGCATAGCGATAAGTTAGGAGAAGTCTTCCCAAAATCTTGCAACTTCAGCTTAATTGCTTAGGGTTCAACCTATATCAAAACTATAAAAAAAAATGAGGACTGCCATCACCTAACCCTATGTTTTTCCACATTTTACATCCACTAATTCTCATGTTAGCAGTCCATGAATTATTTCTTTATTAATTGTAAGGATTAAACATACTCCTCTTTTCCAGTAAAGGTATAAGAGCGGATCCAGGGGCTGGGGATGGAAATACGGGGTGCTATGCTCAGTCCAGGCAGGTAGGCTGACATGGATCCTTCCAGGAAGTCTGGATGCCCACACACCGCGTATTCCGTCTTACACACATACAAACACTTGGCAAAGAAGCATGTGTTGTTAGCTGACAAGGAAAGAAAGAAGCAAACTGCAAATTAAGCTAAAACAGGATAGATCAGTTAACTTAAGAGTAAAATTAAGATTCTTGTCAACATATGGTAGCTGTCTTTTTGAGGTGTCTTAATAAGTTACTGAGATGTTTCACAGATTAGGTATCTTCTAAATAAACAAGAGGAATAATGAATTATTGCCCTACATAATTGTAACAGCACAGTGTAGCATATGTTAATTTAACATTTCTGTGTGAATGCAAGAGCTTGCCTGGTGAGGTGAAAAAGACACTACGGAGCTCCTCGTTATATGTGGTATACAATACCTCGCCTCTGACATTAATGAGTCTTCCAACCACAGGCGGAACTCTCCGGAAATCAAGGACTCTGAGCAAGACAGATTACACAACTCATTTCAGTGGATGAAAAAAAGACAAATAACATTTTGGCTGAATTTGTTTTAAAAGCAGTGGAATTATAAGATGTTTATTATACTTGCATGCAGTATAATAAAGTAATTAAAAAGATAGTAGTTATAAAAATAAATGATGTCATTAGAAATAATTTTCCATTTTCAAAACAATTTGTTATTTTCTATCACATTTCATATGGCCAAACACTAACATGCTTGTTCACCATCAGTGACTCACTGAACTAACTAGTCTTGATTTCTAAGCTAGAATGCATAAATATTAATGCTTTACAGGCATATTTTCCTTCACCTAAGGTATAGTTTTTTTTATTAAATAATTATTTAATTTTATAATAAATGCACTCTAATGTGTAATGTTAATGTATGCTTCAGCTTCATATTTTCCCTTCACTCTGCAGCTCTGGTTCAATAGATTTGTCAAAAATTGGCTTTAGTTCTGTGAATTCTTTGTCTCAACATGCTTAAGATATTCTGCAATTGATTTCAGAGTTTTTAAATCTCGAACATATGAGAAAATGTACTTATTTACTTGCAGCTTTAAGAAACAATTTCCCCCTCTTTGGTAATTTTAAGTGTGTGTGGGTGATATGGCAATTATGTAGCTTTAGTATTTAAGACTGGCACATATTTAGGAGGATTTGAGGTATAGATTGCACAGTGAGACAGAAAAACAGAAAAACATTCATTACAGCTGAGACTCTTTTCAATAAACACTTATTTTAGAGTCTTAGGGACTTTGCCAGCAAGTTCAAAGCTGTAATGACACTGTGTAAATTAGTCTCTTTTTTTATTAACTGGCGCTCAGAGGGAATGGGTAAGTACTGTTGCCTTAATGTGTAGAGTCAAATGTTATGCTTGATTGTTAAAAATTGGAATGATCGTTCAAAGCACCCACAAAAACCAACTGAAAATGAATATCAAACCTGTCCAGGTGGAAAGAGGCAATTTCTGCATTGTGTCTCTGGAAGTCAACAAAATAAAAGAAATCCTCAGGTGTCTCTTCATGTCGTTCCTGTCTGAAAACCAATGATTTATATTTTCTTACATTATAAAATCACACATCAAGGATGCATTATTTTATCTTTTTTTTTTTTTTTTTTTTACTTTTTGGCTTACCTCATAGGTTTGAACATAGCTTTCCCAAAGTCTTGCAACTTCAGTGCAAGTTTCAGGTGATGGCCACTTGGCTTAACCACTGTTAGAATAAGTAAAGGAGATCATAATTTTTGTCATACCTTTATTATATATTAAGGTCGCTTGCTGTTATCCAGTATGTA
>JAQMYM010000006.1:2545245-2574802 GCA_030014255.1 Parauchenoglanis ngamensis
GGGTGTGTGTGTCTGTGTGTGTGTGTGTGTGTGTGTGTGTGTGTGTGTGTGTGTGTGTGTGAGTGTGAGTGTGTGACGGGGGGAGGACACCAGCAAACAGTCATAGTTCCCCATGGGTCAGACAACGCCTTGCTGTTTGTTTTCTGTCCCAGAACGCTACAGTTGTATTTTACTCTGCAGTTTGTTCTTCCTGTTCTGGTTTTATGGGGGATTTCTGTACTTCAGACTTAACCTCCTCCACCCTTCATCTGACAGCCATCTCGCTTCTCTCAGGGTGGAGAAGGGGAATGGAGAAGAGGATGAGGAGAGGAAGAGATAGAGTGTTGGGACAATCACACAGTCCAGGCAGGATGTGAAGGTCTGCTGACCCCTGGGTGTGCCTGACTGGCGGCCCTGTGCCGCCCTGTGTCATGCTCAAATATGCACAAATACACTCACTCACTCACTCACTCACTCACTCACTCACTCACTCTCAAACAGTGTGGGAATGAGGGCAGATGCCATATTAATTAAAAAGCTGTAGAAAAGGTGGGACTTCGGGACTTTGTTATTGATGATTGTGTCAGTCCTATTAGTAAACGTTTTGCTATATATACAGTTGTGGTCAGAAGTTTACATACACGGACATGAATGTCATCATGGACATGAATGTCATGGCAATATTAGGCTTTCGGGATTTCTTTGAACTCCTTTGAACTTTCTTTGTTCTTTTTCTGTGGCAGAGTGATTGTACAACAGGCTTGTTTAATAGTAATAAATACAAGTTTTAATTTATTTTGGGTTTTCTGAAATCATCATAGGGTCAAAAATGTACATACCGGGTCAAATGTAGATATAGCACCCATAATATTTGGTTAAATGTCCCTTAGCAAGTTTCACCTTGACCAGCCGCTTTTGGTAGCCATTATCAAGCTTCTAGCAGAATGCTGGTTGGATATTTGACCACTCTTCTTGGCAGAACTGGTAGAGTTCAATTAAATTTGTGTGTTTTCTGGCACAGACTTAAATTTTAAGCACAGTCCACATATAATAGCCATTCCATATTTGAACCTTTTACACAGAAGGGTGAGGCAGAATAAAGGCACAACATTCCTGCCTTGAACAGGCTGTGTAAAAGGGGGTATAGTCACTTCTGCTTTCCTTCAAAGGAGTGCATTTTTTTTATTTTGTACACACAGACACACACACACACACACACACACACACACACACACACACAACCTGAGAGAGAGAGAGAGAAGCAGTGTGCCTTACTCTATGAATACCCTTCCACTTTCCACTTAAGTATATTTGTGACTGGCTGAGGCCTGTCAGTTAGGGCAAACAGAGCCTTCCTTTTTCTGAGGAAATGGCAGAAAGCTGCCATTCCATCTCGCATAGACATTGGTAGTGGTAGAAAAAGAAAAAAAAGAGATAAAGAGTTACTCATGAGGTGTGCATGTGAATCAGGGCCCTTACAAGATTAACAGTCTGAACAGTCAGGCACTTTTAGCAGGAGAAGTTCCTCATCAGCACACTGGTAAAGACACATGAACACATCTCATAGGAATAAGAAGAAACAATAGGAAGAGTCTGCTCTCACCTCATCTGACACATCCAACTACAGATAGAAATTGAGGGAGTGGGACAAATGAGAAAAAGAAATTAATTAAATATGGGAAATAGTAAAAGGAGACAAATAGTTTTCCCAAGTTGTTCACAAGGTTCACAATTTTTCTTTGCCATTGGTGACAGATTGGTTCTTTAACCTGTGTTAATTCTAAACACATGGATTTGATGATTTGTGCCTCTGTCAGTCTCTTTCTGTCTGTGTCCTTGTGCTGATAAAACCAGACATCATCATGAGAGAAAGAGGAAGGCTGTGAATATTAAGAGCACACCGAAGAGTAAATATGGAGTATAAAGCAGTGAAATTGTGGAATTGTGGAAAAGTGGAATTGTGTGGGACCCAAAGACCTCACTCTCCCTAATTAGTGGCTCCAGTGTCTGTAGGGGTTAGAGATTTTTATCTGTTGCACACACACATGCACGAACATACACACAGGCATGCTCATACGGACACACCACCTACAAAAACATTCAGATCTGCCTAGACCTCGCATTCCTGACGGGTCTAAAGAAACTGCAGATTCTCTACTCCCAAATAATCCCTCATTCTTTATCATACACTTCTCCCTTTCCCTTTAGGCATTTGCCCATCCCTTTTACTCCCTATCTCCCACTCTCAAAAATTTCTTTACTCCCTCAACACTCTGTGACGAGTATCACTTTTTTCACTCTCCCTATCCAATCCTTCCATCTCAGGAATCAAGACTGTTCTTCTCTCATTTCAACCTCAACCTCTTTCACTCATTTGTTTTCCATGTTGACTCTAGTTCACAAAATTGGGGTGGTACAAGATGTCTGAAAATTTTGGCCTTATAGGAACACTGGGGCTCTTCCCCAGGAGATAATATTATTATTATTATTATTATTATTATTACTACTACTATTATTATTATTTGTTTGTTTGTTTGTTTGTTTGTTTGTTTGTTTAAACTGCAGCTTCAGTAAAAAAAAAAAAGGTCCAAAATGTTTCATGTTCCATTTTGGTTAGTGTTAGATTTAGGTGTAGGCATGGTATTCTTTTGCTGCATTAATAATTAATTGAAGGTCCTCATATTCCTCAAACATAGTAAGACAAATGTGTGTGTGTATGTGTGTATTGTGTAGTCCTCAACTCTGTCTGCTGTTGTGCATGACAGGACAGTGACGTCAGCAAATGTGACTAATGCTGCGTTCCTGGTGCCTTATAAGTAGTTATTTGCAAGTTGTAATGACTTAATTTCCTACCTGGGCATGTTCAACGTGTGAAATAGAAAAAAACATGGATGTCGCCACAAAAACAGGTCTTTTGTTTGCTCGGTCACATAAAGCTCATTAAAAGCTACTTTAACTACGCTTTAAATTTACAGGCCTGAGTGGCTATTGGTGCTGATCTATACTATAGTGAACATTTATGCAACATTTTGGACAGAAATTGCAGTATGGCAACAACAGTGGATAATAGTCAGTAATGTTAGCAACAAGCTAACATTAGTTATATGAGAAATAAGTTTAATATTGATGATTTCCTTCTTAAAACAGTGATTAGTGTGGTCAGTCTCAAAGATTTAATCAAGTTTTGTTTTTGTTTGTATATTAATTGAATTTAAAGGTACAGAAGGGGTCCTTTAGACTGTTCACCATGTGCACAGCCATATTGATTTTTGATGTCACTCTGTAAACACGGTAGGAACTGTTGAGAAGACTACCCCAAGTTGACAAATTCAAGTTCATGTGGTGTTTTTTTTTTGTAGCTTTAACTGGTTGGAGGTGGGGAATTACAAGTTGTAACATTGCCTTGAAGGCAGGGGATGGATGGAAGTGGGGGAAGGTTGCCATTATTTGCCAAGGTTTTGCGTATTTATTCATATGCATTTAATTTTCTCTGGGTAGCCTCTTCTCTGAGCTGCCTTACTGTCTATCTCTCTTGCACACTCTGTTGCTATTCACATTCCGCCTCCTCCCCCCTGCCCCAAACCTCCTTATCTTCTATTTCTAGATCAGTTAGTGTCAGTCACATTAACCTTGTATAAAGTTATATTGGGATTCTGGAACATTGCACATGCACATGCACAGTATTCATTGTTTTTGTGAGGAAAATCAGCTTCAGCTATGTATGTGAAAATTTTTACCTTTTTTTAAGGCTGATGATATCTAGTTGCCATGGTGCTTTGGTGATCTAGAGTATGTGTATGGATGTTGGGAGTACGGTTGCCATTAATGTGACAATTCCTTAACATGTAAGAAATAATGGGAACTGGCCTTCATTTTTTCATGGAACAGGACTGAACAGTGTACAGCTGTAAAAATATGCTATAAAATAAAAGGTAAATAAATTAAAATGGAGGAACTCATACATTTTTATGAGCATCCCTTTTAAACTGCAGAGATTAAGCAAAAGTCAGTTGCCATAAAAGAAGGGTATTAGATGAAAGATGTCTCAATTATTCCTGTGTCCCTCTTTACAGATCGAGCCATTGTTAATGACAGCTTCTCTCTGTTGACAAACAAATTGCCAATTTTTCATTTTTTCATTCTCTTTCTGTCTAATTCTCTCTTTGTGCTGTCTTTCCACCCTGGCCTCCATGTTCTCTATTGTTCTGTGCAGAAGTTGCCAAGGATACGGGAATATAGGCGATACACTACATGATGATTCAGAATACTGTAGATTCCAAGAACAATCAGACTCACACACTCACTCACACACACACACACACACAATAAAAAACCACTAATACTATGAATGTTTGTACCTGCTGTGTTTGTGTATTTGTATTATCCATACGAAAAGTTCTTAAATATACCACAAACACTGAAACTTTATATTCAGTAGAAACACTGAAAAAAAAATTCTTTCTTTTTCCTTTATTTATAGAAATGACACATTTTCAAGTACAACACAGCATTGTACTTGACAATTAGCAAAAGGTGGGAGAATTCAACCCAGATGGGACACAAGTTCATGACAGTCCACCATAGACATATGCACTAATTTATATACAGGGACAATTTAGTGCAGTGAATCTGCATGTTTTTGGACAGTGAGAGGAAATCGGAGAACCCAGAGGAAGCCCACATGAACATGAGGAGTATATACTAGTCTCTGCACAGACAGTGACCCAAGTACAGGATTGGACCAGGGACCCTGGAGGTGTAAGGTAGCAATGGATAATTGGCTGGTTAAATAGATGGATTTTGTTGATCCTTGAGGAGACATTTTACGAATGCTACCCACGGCATAACTTTCAATTCAATTCAATTTTATTTGTATAGCACTTTTAACAACAGACATTGCCACAAAGCAACTTCACAAAAGTATATAAATTCTCAATATAAACTTATGAATCTATACATTTATTTATATATCCCTAATGAGCAAGCCTGTGGCACCGGCGGCAAGGAAAAACTCCCTAAGATGGCAGAAGGAAGAAACCTATTCAACCTAATTACAACTAATACACTTTAATACTAGGGTCTCTAGTAGGGTCCCGTAACTGTGCTGCTCCAAAGCATTTATAGTTTTCGTGAATGGCTGAGATTGGGGTAATTGGGGCTGAGATTGGGTTTTTCAACTGGACTCAATGTAAGACCTTACCACTAGAGTAACACATAATTGCTTGTGTGTGTGTGTGTGTGTGTGTGTGTGTGTGTATGTGTGTATAGGGGAGTATTTGACCATCTGTATGTTTGGATATAAGAGAGTTTGACATCTCTGTAGGCTCTGTTTTCTGGCCTTGTTGACTTGTTTTGGGACTGGACGCACCTTCTGCACAGCCTGCTTTTACCACAATAGTGCCCTGTGTGTTTGCTTCCCTTCCCCACCCATCATACCATTTCCCCTCACCCAACCTCACTTATTTCTTCTTCTTTATTCTGTCTGTTGCTTTCAGTCTCTCTTTTCCTGACATTCACACTGTTTTAACTCTCTCTCCTCATGCCACTCTTTCTCTCTTCCCAATCTCTCTCCTTTGCTTCACTTCTGTTACAGGCCTGCTTTGCTAAGATGCATTAAATGCCCAGTTTATCTTGAGCTCTGCTCTTCCCAATCCTACCCCATCACTGCCCCTCACCCCAATGTTCTTCATCCCAAATATTTGTTCCTTAAACCCTCTTCTATTACCTGCACCTCTCTTTCTCTACTCCTGCTCACTTCTTTGTTCCCTTCCAAACATTAAGAGACTTGTTTTGATTTATAAATTTTATTTCCTCTTTCTGCCGCTCTCTCCATGGAGGCTGTGACCCAGCTCAGAGAGAGAGAGAGGAATAATAATTTCTTTTTTACTTTCAGTCCTCCCTCCTCTCACTTCACTCTGTTTTTTTTTTTTATTCCTCCCTCCCACACTGCTTTTAAATTGCCTTTGAATTCTTGAGCTTTTTCAGTTTCACTCCCTCCTTCACTGGAAATTACTTCTTACCCTTTCAAAGTTTGTGTGCAAGTCAGACCTTCCTTCCCCATACCGTGGACACTGGACAACACACAAACAAACAAACAAACACACACACATGCATACACACACATACATGATATCTGCTTCATTTGTCATTGTATACTGTGTGTCATTGGAAATGATGAAACTGCTCAAGTGATCATGCAGGCATGCTCAGTGTGGCCAAAAAAACTCTGGTCCCCAGCTTTAAAAAAAACAAACCCCTTGTGGGGATCATGGAAACAAAGAAGCTGTGTGTGTGTGTGTGTGTGTGTGTGTGTGTGAGTGTGTGTATGTGTATGTGTATGTGTGTGTGTGTGTGTGTGTGTGTGTGTGTGTGTGTGTGTGTGTGTGAATCTTTGTGCATCCAGAGATACAATAGTAGTATATACTGAACAATACTATTAAGCATTAAAGCATCCTCAGACAGATACACATAATACACACTTGCTTATTGGATAAATCAATACAGTGCAATTGTTATTCACATATATTGAATTACTGACATACACATTCACACTGCGGAAAACATACAGATCCATGTCCAAACTGGAGGGCACCCACGCAGGGATATACACACACAAACACAGGCGTGCACACACGCACACACACACAAAGCCATTGCCATGAGTCCGCCTATTTGTGTCTGTTCTTAAAAGGGTGTTTTATTTAGCATAAATGTTGAAGCCAAGTGTGCCTGGCTGCCATGGTAACCAAATTAAACTGAGAATTTCTTTGCAAAGAGGCATCAAAATTCTTCAGACCTATCTTATATGGGAGAGATATAACAATGGTCTCCTTTATTCTTTAAACCACTATTGTAATATGACTGTGGCATGATAATGAAACCATTGCTCATTTAACCATTGAACATTATACTGATGATCAAAGTAAAGTCTTAAAAGAATTGCATTTGTGCATACTTTAACTAACCACAGATTCATAAATACTCCATCCAAAAAAATAGTCTGTTGTCTTTCTCTGTGTGTGTGTGTGTGTGTGTGTGTGTGTGTTATAAGGGTCACAGCAATTTTAATTTTGCAAGTGTAGGGCGCTTGTATTGTTAGGAGTAGGTCTGTTTCATGGATTGACTTGCATGCCCCCTACCCACAGATGAAGGTTGGACTCCTTGAATTTGATGAATTCTTCCAATCCCACGTCCTTTTAGCCTAACTCCCCTATGCTTCTACCTTAATTAACTCTCCATGTCTCTCTCTTTGTGTATGTGTGAATGATGGAGACCTTGGCTTGTTTGCTATTGCTTCTCCTCTTTTTGGTTTCTTTAAATGAAATGGAAAGTACTGATTTAACTGGTTGTTCTATTATAGCTGAATTGTAACAAATGTAGTTTTTGAAGAGCTGTGAGAAAAGATTAGGAATTTCATGACAAGCTGCTTAAGTCAACCTACATAACCTTTTTTTAAAGCAGTCAGGCACTCATAACAGGAGAATTTCCACATCAGCACCCTTTCAAACATGTATTAACACAGGTAATGCAGGTGAATGAATTAACTTATAGAAGGCAATTAATTGCATCAAAAAGATGCTTGAAACTATGGAAAAAAATTAAGCATGGCGATAGTTTAGGCAGGCCATGGTAGTATGCCCTTTTCCAACCATCAGCTGACTATCAGCTGACACACCACTACCAGCCATTTGCTACTTTCATGAATAGCGAACTTCTTGTGTAAATGCTCCTATGAATGATTTACCAATAAATACATATTTGCATCCAGCTTGATAAATGAGGCCCATTATCCATTAGTAAAACACAAATATACCCCAAAGCCTTTATTTATCATCTAATGTATTATATGCAATATTGCATTAGATGCAATATTAAAGGCAACGGTTTGAGAATAACTGCACAAGTTATGGCTTTATCAAAGTTGTTCCCCTTTTAACCTCATTTTTAATGTGTTCCTTCGTTCTCACTAAATGGCTGACAAAAAACTTTATTGAGGTCATCCACATCTGGCGTCTTCCTCAAAATGTTAGTTTGATGCCTGTTACGTTGTCAATACAATCTCACAATTATTTTAAATAGATTTAAATCTATAACACCAGCTGTGTTCTCCTACATGATGAAGGTGTGCATCATCACCCAAACGTGTATCTGCAGACCTTTGCTAATTTTACCTTTACAGGTACTGATTTTAATTGAAATGTAGTCAGTTTTAAAGATTTACATGGTTGTCATTAGTATTTTAGTTAGTTTTAGTTATTTTTAGCATATTAGGCTGCTAGTAAATAAAACCAGAATAGAGTAAATCAATTAAGGCCAATGTGAATGTTTTTTAATCAAAGTGGGTCATATTTTAATAATTAACTTAAATTGAGTTACTTTAAAAATTGCACTGTGTCCTGCACCTGTGTGTTTGAGTCATGATGCTGTCCTTTTACAGTACAAAGGTCATATAAAAAAACACAAGTTCACTTTACTGATTTTAGTCTATTTAAAATAATTGTGAGGTTGGATTTGGGATGCAAGGGGCATCAAGCTAACGTTATGAGGCAGATCCAGGATGCAAACTGACCTTAGTAAAGTTCACTGTTTTTCCTCAGCCTCTTAGTGAGGATGTTGGAGAAAAAAGGAAATTGATAAAATCTTCCTTTCTTGTGGTGATATTTAGTGATCTTTGATTCTGACAACATTAGAAGATGAGTAAAAGTCTTATATATCTGTTTACTGATGGATAATGTGTGTTGTGTTTTAACAGCCAGAGCATTCTTATGCCTGAATTTCAGGCCAATATGAATTAAGGAATTAAATGCTTATTAACGTTACTGAGGTAAAATACCACACTTGGATGACTATAATGAAAAGGGGAATAAATAAAAAATCTTTAAAACATAAGCAGTGCAATTAATAAGCATCAACATGCTGACCAGGTTCACACACTTCAGTCACTCTATCTTGCTCTGGGCATGCTTGTAATTTAGGACATCTCTATAGCGAACATCCAGTTTGGGAAACATGAACAGTAATTCAGAATTTGCAGTCAGAATGAATTAATCCAAATTGGCAAAAATCTTTGTACATAAACATAGCCAGTGAGTTGTACTTTTTACCATGTACTTCTTTCTGTTTGAGTGCTCAGTCAGGTTATAAACTGGTAATACTCTGGCTTGATGTTCTGACCAGACAGAGCCTGCACCCTGACAAGGGAGTCAGAGTCAAGAGGGCCTTGGACTACTGACCTCAGTTGGGAGACTTGGAAGGTGGGTGTGATGCAGCTATGACGTGACAGGTCTAGTTGGTAAGTGACTGGGTTAATCTGCTTGGTGACCCTGAAGGGTACGATGTAACAAGCATTGAGCTTCTTATATCCAGGAAGTCCTTTTATTTCCCTGGTGGAGAACCATGCACGATGCCCAGGTTGATATTGGAACGCTTCTCTTCTGTGATGATCAGCAAACCATTATACCTTTCAACTGTTTCCTCCAGACCTTGGGGTGTACTCTCCCAGACTTTTTCAAAAAGAGCTCTTTTTGAACCATTCGTCCACTTCGGGTGGAATAAATTATTGTGGGTATACATTCCAAGGAACATTGGGGCTGATACCAGAGTAGACATTGGAACAGGGTTAGTTGTGTTGCAGAATGGTGAAAGAATTTTGTCCGTGTTTGGCCTATGACAGGAATTGTGACCAGTCCCCTTGGTTGTTGGAACAAAATGTTCATAAAAATTGTCTTATTTCCTGGTTGACCCTCTCAACTTGGCCATTAGATGTAGGTTTAGAGGTCTAGACCTACTGTCACACCAAGCTTCTCCATGAAATTCGACCATAATTCATGTTCACTGTCCACTGTTTGGTATCCTCTGGGATACCAAAGTATCTGAATACATGTTGAAAAAGAAGCTCTGCTTATTCGAAAGCAGTAGGTAATGTTGGTAGGGGAATGAGTTGTAGTGACTTGGAGAAGCAGTTCATAATCACCAGGATGATAGTGTTGCCTGTAGACACGGGCAGATCAGTGACAAAGTCCAACACTATGTGGGACCAGGGACCTTAAGGCATAGGTAGAGGCATGAGTTTACCAGCAAGGAAGATTTTAGAAACTTTAGCTTGTGCGCAGGTGGAGGAAACACACTGGTTGATGTCTGGCTGCCATTACTTTTCATGTATTAGATTGTACATGCAGCATGTTCCTGGGTGACCAGTAGCCAGAGCGGTACATGCCCAAGTGATTAGTTTACTTCTCAGACAAGGTGGGATGTAAAAGTGGTTAGGTGGTCAGCCAGCTGGAATGTGATATAATAGTATGGTTTCAAGTTCATGGTCAAATTCCCAGAAGATCGCGTTAACAAAGCAGGTTTCAAGCAGTATGGTTTCAGGTTCGGTTTTCTCTTCCTTTGTGGTGTACATGCTCCATTCCTCTACAGCAAGTGAGCCACTCCTCCAAAGCAAGAACAGCCAGTAGCTCACGGTTTCCCACATCATAATTCATTTCTGCTGGTGATAGTTTTTGGGGAAAAAATGTGATTGGGAACAGCTTGGGTTTCTCTACAAAGTGCTGAGACAAGACAGCTCCCACTCCTGTCTCAGAGGTATCCACCTCTACAGCAAAATGCTCGATCAGCATCTGAGGAGTGGGCCAATCTGTCACAGCCTTAACCTTTGCCTCTGTAATCGATGCAGGGTCACAGCCCTCCCCCTTTTTTCTCCACAAAGAAAAATCCCATGAAGGTAGGTGAGGTAGATGAAACAATATATCCCTGTTGTATTGCTTCTTGTATATATTCCTCCATAGCTTTGTGCTCTTCGATAGACAGTGGATAAATCCTAGAGTGGGGAGGCATTGTGCCAGGTAGCAGGTCGATGGCACAGTCATAGTGGTGATGTGGATGTAGTCCGCTGGCTTTGACCTTGCTAAAGACATCAGCATAACATTAGGCTTTCTATGGAGGTTGACAGGACAAGTATTTCCAGGAGTTGGAGGCAGTGTTCAGCACAATATTCTTACCATTTGGTTATGTCACTTTGACATAATTATGTCAATTTAATATATTATGTGGTAATTTATGTATATTATGTGTAATATATAATTATGTGGGTTGTGCCACAGATAGCATACCATTCAGGTAGCATACCCAGAATGATGGGATGGTTAGGTGAATCTGTGAGGAGCAGTGAGATGTGTTTCTCGTGAAACCTCCCAATGTATATGCTGACAGGCTGGGTGTGTAGATGAATGTGGCCCTTCCTGATGGGATCGCCATCTAAAGCGGACGGAGCAAACGGAGCTTGAAGGCAGTTGTGCAGTCAATAAAGTTGCCAGAAGATCCAGAGTCAGTCATGGCTTCAAGAACATGAGCATGGTCTGAGTGTATTATCTCAACTTGGATGACAATTGGATGTATTGAAGTAACTGGATTTGCCCTCACTGCAGGGGGCTTAGGTGATGACTGGGCCCCTTGGCTGGAGTTATGTGTACGTGTTCTTCTGTCAGTGCATTGAGCAAGGAGGTGAGCATTGCTGCCACAGTAGAAAGAGAGCCCTTCATATCTCCTTCTTAGCTTCTCTGCAGGATCCTAGTTGCATGGGTTCAGCTTGTTGGATAGAAGGTGAGGTAACCTTTGTGGTCATCGGTCCCGGATCAGGTTGTGTAATCTGATGGCAACGTTGATTAAGGAGTCCAGTGATGCCTCCTCGTCACTGCACCACACATCAATCTATTCTAACAAGGCAGAGGTTTTCTAACATGACATGAATTCTGTCAAGACTTCATAGATGTACACAGGACTACGTTCTTAGGTCTAATGCAGAGTTTAGGGTGTTGTCATGTATGGGGCAGAGCTAAGTTCAGAAAGCTGTTTCTCAGGACTCGTATGGCTGATTAAGATGAAACTTGGTATTCTGCAGCTAACCAATATGGCCAAAAGTATGTGGAAACCTGAACATTATGTCCATGTGTGAAGCACACAATTATATAGGATATCTTTGTAGGGGATAGCATTACAATTTCCTGTCACTATAACTAAAGGGCGTATCCCAAACCTGTTCCAGCAAGACAATGCCCCTGTGCACAAAGTGAGGTCCATGAAGACATGACATGGTTTAATAAGGTTAGAGTGGAAGTACTCAAGTGGCCTAATCTCAACCCCAGTGAACACCTTTTGGATGAACTGGTATGCCAACACCATCTTTATGAAACTCGAATGCTAGGTTCAAGTAGGGACCTTCTAGTAGTATGCTAGTTTTCCCAAAGGAAAACATGTATATCTCTTGGAAGATAAGATTTACAGTGAAGGTTATTCTTGAACTTCTTTTGCTCAATCTATAAAATTTTTTTGACAATTTGTTTAATATGCAAAACCTACTGAGAACATATCTATGGATTTTTGTTATACCGTCACAATTATGGTGTCATATTGCAAAGTAAAGCCTGAAGCTCAATAAGATAAGAATAACGAATAGATAAATCTCTGCAAATTAAAACTTGAAATTTGTAGTATTGATGATGAATTTGTAAACACTATGGCCACCATATGCCAATCAGTTATTACTTGCCAGAGTATATTTACATAAACAGCTTTAAGATGTTCATAATTGAGCTATTGCCACCAAATTTGTTAATTTGGTCCCAGATTCCACCTCACCTCAACCAAATGAAATAGCATGTAATCACCTGAATAGTTACTATAAAAATGAATGTACCTTTTGGTTAATATCTCTAGAACTCTAGCTGTAAATTGTGTTATATGAGCAGAGTTGAGTCTTCCTGCATTTCCTCCCATAGGTTTTAATTACTTTTCTGCCATTTTGAATTTTCTGAAAAACATTTAAATTCATCCTAGACTTTTACATTTGATTGGCATTCTGGGTCCAGATCTGGACCATGGTCACCCGGACCATACACCTATTCTTTTATTTTAATCTCATATTCTAGATAAGTGTTAATAAAGTAAAGTTAATCTTACAGACATTCAACAATCTAATAGCATTAATGGTATTGTGGATACTGCAGCAACAGCAATAACTAGAAAATTACTATGCATCTATTACCTCGACTATTAGCTTTAGCTAGTGCTAAACAGCCAAAGTAACACATAGAATAATTATTTTTTAAATACTTACACTTCCCTTGTCTGCAGGTTTGCCATGGACATCTGGTATTGATCCCTTTTTTAAGAGAAGTTTCATTGCCAGTCCTGTATTGTACAGGTCCAGGTTGTTAAATCAGTCAGACCCAAAGTGGTTACCACACAGGAACAATTTTTTTTTGTTTGTTTGTTTTTTTACTTACTGCAGCTGGGACGTTGCCATCAAAAATAAACTCAATAAACTGTCATCTGAGCCTGGGGGTTGATATAGGCAATACACTAGATTTACACTAGATTTCTGAGATTGGCTGTGGGGATTTATGTCCATTCAGCCACACGAGCGTTAGTAAGGTCAGACACTGATGTCAGGCGAGGAGTTCTAGGGAGCAGTTAGCATTCCGGTTCATCCCATAGGTGTTCAGTAGGGTTGAGGTCAGGGCTTAGTGCAAGCCACTTGAGTTGTACCTCACTAACCTTGGCAAACCATGGAGTCTTCATGGAGCTTGCTTTGTGCACAGGGAGCGTTGTCATGTTGGAACATGTTAAGGGCTCTTAGTCCCAGTGAAGGGAAATTATAGTGCTAAAGCATACAGCGACATCCTAAGTGTCATTTAGGTATCATAGTCAGGTCCCTTTTAGCATATTATTTGGTTGCATGTGAGTGTAGCCACAGGTAAAATCCTCTTTCCTGTTTTAACCACCTCAGTTTAATGGCTGCTTTGGGCAATATAGTAAATACAAGAATTCACCAATACTTTCTCAACTGTTTTGGCTTTTGAATAATAGCTCCAACTCAAAAACAATTGGAGGTCAGTGGTTAAGGCATTGGACTACTGATTGGAAGGTTATGAGTTGTCAAGCTGACACTGCATGGCCCTTGAGCAAGGCCCTTAATCCTTAGCTGCTTAGTTGTATAAATGTAAAAAGCAAACAAGCAAAAAAAGTCATATCCTTTCTCTTTTCTAAGTTTCAGATAAGGGTGCTTCCCAAATGCAGCAAATGAAAAAGCATCTATAAACTGTTTAATTATCTGATCCTCAATAATGACCAAAAATGCTAATCAGTTCTTGAACAGCTGAGCTTAATTTACTTAATCATCTATATAACATAGCATTTTAGATGTATTCGAAAAAGAAATTCATTGGCTTTTTCAGGAATAAATGCTAAGGGCCTTGTACGAGGTTGGGGGTGGTTATCCACGGGGTGTGGGGTTAAATTCAAATAACTGTTTCTCAGGCATTGTAAGTCTGATCAAACTGAAATTTGGTGAGCTGCATAATTTTACTAATATATTCCCAGATTTCTACTGTTGACTTGGTTGCATATAAAACATGGCATAGTGGTAACCATTCAGAAAGCAGAACACATTTCACAGTGTTAATATTGCGCCTCCACCACAAAACTGAACAGTATGTTCACTTATGGTTGCTTTACTGTTCTTTGTGATTTGACAGAAACTAACTACTAGCTGCTTCATCTGCTCCTGCAGTTCACCACTTGCAGTTATATTTAGGGGTTAAATCACTGTGGGTACTTGTACTTGTAGGATGTGTTTGTGTGTGTATGCATATTTGCACACATGGGCAGAAAAAACAGAGATGGGAGTCTATAGATGTTTCTCAATGTCAAGGATGTTTCCTTAGTAGGATAGGTCCTTCTAAGTTGGGTCTTTCAGAGGCTAGGCAAGACTCCTTCCTAGCATTCAGAGAACAGATGATGGAACAGTGTGCAGGTGTCCTTTATTGAAAAGGTCACATCTTGTAAATGAGCATAGGATTGTGGGTGATTAAAGAATGCTGAGGATATATACGCAAATACAGGAATATTCTCTGAAAGACGGACTTCGTCTTAGGAAGAATTTGAAGGATCCTAGACATTGGAACAGTCCTCAGGCAGGATTCAATGACATGGCATCCTTGAAATACATACTTTAAAAAATCAAGATCAATTTCTCAAACCTACTTCAACAAATGTATGCTATGACAAATGGAAACTTTAAATCCAGACAGTGTAGACCTATCTACAATATATAGAAACATTTCTGTTTTCTTTGAAGTCCAGAATGTCCACGAGTTATCCATCCATCCATTATCTATACCGCTTTATCCATCTGGGTCGTGGGGAAGCTGGAGCCTATCCCAGCATCTTCGGGCGAGAGGCGAGGTACACCCTGGGCAGGTCGCCAGTCCACCGCAGGGCCAACACAGACAAACAGCCACACACGCTCGCATTCACACCTATGGGAGGAAACCACCATGCCGTGGTTACATGCATTCAAAACAAAAACAATGCATTGGATTCTGGGAAGGGTGATTAAATGATGATTGAAAGTTGTGTTGCCAGTCTCCCGACCAAGACACGACAACAGTTTATGACACGATGGCCCTGTTTACATTTGCTTTTAGAATGCACCTTGGGTGATCAAGTGGACAGCAGAGACACATCACTGTTCACACTGTCTATTATGCGTCTAGATCTCAAATGTTACGTCCTTGTTGGGAATCCATAAGGAGGCATTGGCAATTTACACTACAAAAGATGTCATCAAGTGTGTTCCAGACCACATCCGCCAGTGGTTTGAGTAAATATGCCTAGGTGGTTGTTTAAACTTGTATTTAGTATTGTCCACTTGTGGTACCACATGTAAAGAGGGTCTATGATTGACTAATCTGACATGGTGACCATCGTGAGGGATAAAAATTATTTTGAAGTCTGATCCTGGCACAAGACATAAGAAATTTAACTGTCATTGTTCTGCTGTGCAAAACATCAAACAGTGAACTAGTGAAAAAGCAGCACTCAAAGTGCAGTCCGACTTGCCTTTTATTTAAGATGATGGTGACATTAGACCTGTAGGGGGCGACAGCTGCGAAATAAACGGACTTTTGCCAAAAAAAAGAGTCGTAGAGGAAACAAAGATCTGTGAGCTTCCGTTTTCCGTTCGGCTCCCGCCCCACTCCGCCATCATCCAGTCCTGAACAATAAAGAGGATTAAAATAAAACCAAGAAAAACAATTATGGGATCGCTGATGTCTGACAGCAATTTAAAACTAAGCCAATGACACCATCTATAATGATTAAGTATGATAGAAAACGGGAGTGGAGGCATATCGGGGTCTGCTGATAAGCGGTTCAGCCGTTTTTTCCTTGACAATCAGCTGATGATGTTCCTCTGGCGCTGAGCGCGAGCCCTGACTCGCGTGGCTCGGCTTCTGAGTCTTAGTTAAAAACGTACGACGTGCCGTTTTCTCTGGACATCAGGCAATAAGTATTCGGCTTGATGTTCAAATGAAGATTGTTTGTGTTGACTGAAGAAAGGAGCAGGATTTTTTCTCACCAGGCCGGACACTGAGCTAGCTTTAGCCTTAGCTTTAGCTAGCTACAGCGGAGACACCACGGTAAGGATCCTCTGCTTCCCCCAAAAAATCATTCATCACATCCCCAGTTTAATCACCTGCACAGAGTACCCAGTAATGCCCTGTTTCTGATGGTAACTACGTCACAATGTCCGTGTTTTTCAGTGTGTAGTTTAAATGCATGTATTGTGTTTAGTTTAAAAAAAAACAACAACAACAACTAAATAACTGATATTATTCGGTAGCCTGCTAACACATTTGCTAAGCGAGTTATTTTGCCCTCCACTCGTATTCGGATACACCCCGCCTCCTGCAATAAGATTGTCGTGTATGATTGACTAGTAGTTCATGGGTGTGGATGTGAACTAGGACCAGGCAAACAGCAGTGCAGGAGGAACGGCACCACGAGCCAGTCTCACGCGGAGGCGGGACATGCGTGAATAGGAGTGGGGGGAAAAACCCTCCGTTAAATGATGATTCAAATGCGTGCATGTCATTCAGCTCGTGCTCCTGCTGAGGACTAAACTGCATGGGACAGTGCTGTTGTATCAGGGTTGAGTGATGTGGAGTTTCAGTTACCATCCTGAAGTTCATTACTGTCCTGTAACACCACTTCCCCACGTGTTGTATTCCTATTACACCACAACAATTACAATTTTTAGTGCAGGACCTGTCATGGTGGTGCAACGGTTAGCACGGTCAACCTCAGGGCGAGAAAGTTCTGGACGGTCTGTTCTCCCTGTGCCTGTGTGGGTTTGTTCCAGGCGCTCCAGTTTCCTCCCACACTCCAAAGAAATGCAGATTAACATAACTGGCTGCTCTAACTTGCCCATAGGTGTGAATGTGCATGTGAATGGCTTCCTGTTTCTGTGATAGACTGGCAACCCGGCCAGGGTGTACCCCGCCTCGCTCATTCTGTCCACATCGACCCCACGGAGAAGTGGGAATAAACATGTATACGAAGAAAAAGAAGTGACGTCATGCTTTTTAATCGTTTAGTTACATTTAATACTTTGAAAAGCAAGCTAGTTTAGATTGGATTCAACTTCGCCATTGCACAGAAGTGCAAAATAGCAAGTAGGATTAAGTGTGACGTGCAGAAGCGACAGTGAGGCAAGGTCAAGCACAACGTGACGTGCAAATGTCCGGACATGGGTTAAAGTAATTGAAGAAAGGGCAAAGGGGAATGGAGGTAGTGAGCATGGATCCGTTAACATGAGTGGAATGCAAGACTATACTATTACTATATATTAACATTATTATTGCATACTAATTTGAATATAAAGTTAAAAAGACAAAAAGCTGGTCACTGCAGTACTGTCAGAGCTGCTGTTATAGAAAATTAATCCACTCCTTACTATTCAGATTCAAGAATTCAACAGCGCTGTGGTGTAGTAGCTGTTAGCCTAGCATAACAGCTTGCCTGCAGAGAAATGTTTCATCTGCTGGTGAATCCACACCAAATTATTAGTAGTATTAGAAATTTGAAATGACTGCAAGAACTTGTTTATGTCGAAGAGAGAATCACGTGAACATGGAGGCATTTGGCCCCTTCTTTTTTTTTGCAGACAGCAGTTTCTTGCAAGGCTACTGATGGATACGTCTGCAGCGTAACAGATGTAACTGTAGTGCAACAGTCAAGACCCTGATGCTTTATTGCATGTAGACCATAAAGGTTAAGTTTCTCGCACGAGCCTGTGTGTGTGCCAGAGTTCCACTCCTCCTGGATCGATAATTTTGATTGTCTTTGTCTCCTGTGAAACTACACACCCTCATTGAATGGCATGGAGATGTAACAACTGCTAGCCTTGAAGGCGACCACTGCCTGCGATTTGTGCAAAAACAGTAGAGACAATAACATCACCAAATCCTCTGTTTTGTGTAGAATTATGTACAAAATCTCACAGTCATCATGGAAAAGTCCTCCATGGTATCCTTCTTAATAGGGATTGGAAGGAACTTGTAAAACTTCATGAATACTGGTCCCTTAGAAATAGATTTTTTTGGGGGGGAAATCTGATTTATTATATTCTGAATATAGAAAAGAATATTTTGAGCAAAGGGGTTATAATATCTAATGTTTCTATTGTAGTTGGTGTGGTTTATAAAGGAAATTGCTATAACTCTTGAAGTTAGCTTCGAGCTGTCTCAACTTTTATTTCATTTACATGCCGTTCTAATATTCATTTCATTAACAGGGTCTGTATGGGAATGTGTTAGCTACTGAATATAACATACCTGAATAAATCCACACTTTCTGACTCAGAGGAGCTTCAGAAACCAGTAGCATGGACCTGAAAACTCCACCCTGTCTCTCATGCACATTAATTATGTTTTAACTTCTGATTGTTAGTGCATGATTCTGGTGGCATTGATGCTGCCATTACTGTGGTGTTTATTAGAAAAAAAAATTCACAAATCTCAAATATAACATTTATGAAGTTTCACTGTTGGCTCCCACAAAAAAATAGTGCAAGACCCATTATCAGTGGGCAATTATACACTGTTGTGGGTGATGTGGGAACCTGTGAACCAAAGTGAAATTGAATAATGTAATAATTATAAATTAATAATAATAATAACTAATAACTCAGAATCTACTAATGAAGATCACACGTTGATTGTCAATATTGATTTGCAAGTTGTTCAGTGTGGATCTTTAATTTAAGTGTTCACATAATACAACATGATTTCAATTCTTTAAGGCGAGGATCTGATATTTGGCTGTACCACTAAATCTGCCATGATGGCTTACAGTACGATGGAAAACAATATTGATTCATAAGGCAATGCTTAGGTTTTCAACTAACCGTGAATGATGCTATACAATTTTAATTAATAAAGAAATGACTTAAGATTGGATAATACCGCTGGACCTATTAAGATATGATGCGATTCGATTTAGTAGCCTCTGATTTAATATGTGATTAACTTCAGAATCTGCTGTGGGCCTATTGGTAATTCATAAGCAATAATGATGTAGAGAAGGACTGTTTTTAGTGTCAGAGCTACAGGGTTAGGGCTGTTTACACATTGTTAATAACATTAATTCTTTTGTTTTACACACTAGTTGCCTGTCAGTTTTTTGATCATAATAAGAAATGGTAATAAATAGCAATCTATTTATAATTGCTCATATTTGATTTATAATCAATAATAGAGAATAATAATAAATTTATGATTTTTGTCTTGGTTCATTTTAGACATTGCCTTTTAATTTGATTGATCAGTCCAGATTGTTTGATCGTTACACCTTCATTCTGCCTACATAGGCAGGCTCCTATAGAGTACAATACGCTACGCTACATACAGTGTAATAGATGATGATAGACATATCTAATAGTTGTCCAGTGGAGTTGAGCTGACTCTCATTTGCTTAGAATGTTGAATTGTCTCAAATAAGTGTTTTTTTTTGTAAGTGAGTTTTATTGAATAACATGATTCATAAGATTCACCAAACACTTGTCTGAACAATGCAGTCCAATAATTGAAATATGGCCAAAAGTATTTGGATACCTGATCATCACATCAACATCATGTCAAACCATTGCAAAAAACTTGGGAATTAGTCCCCTATAGCTCTCATGATAACCTTGACTCTTCTGGGAAGGCTTTCCGCTAGATTTTGGAACATAGCTGTGGATATTTGTGTTCATTCAGCCACAACAGCAATAGTGAGGTAAGGCACTCACGTTGGGTGAAGAGGCCTGGGGTCCATTCAACGTTCTAGTTTATCCCAGAGGTGTTTAGTGTGGTTGAGGTCACGGCTCTGTGCAGGACACTCGAGTTCTTCAACATCAACCTTGGAAGACCATGTCTTTGTGGACCTCGCTTTTTGCAGAGGTCATGCTGGAACATGATTGGGCCCTTTAGTTTTAGTGAAGGTGAAATCGTAATGCTACAGCATACACACACAAAAAACGTTTTGTACAACCTTTGTCTCATGAGATTGGAAAAGGCCTGCATGTGGGTGTGATGGTCAGATGTCCACATACTTTTGGTCATATACTGTAGTGACATAATCACAATATGGTGTTACAACTTTGTTTTGTGTTTTCCTGATTTTAGTTTTGCAATATATTTTTTTTAATATGCTCTAAAATAATAATCACGCAGGGCGGCATGGTGGTGCTGGGTTCGATCCCCGGGTCACCTGACACAGTAACTTTCTGTGCGGAGTTTGCATGTTCTCCCTGTGCATGTTCTCCCTGTGCATCTGGGTGCTCTGGCTTACTCCCACAGTTCAAAGATATGCAGATTAGGGTGTGCGCGCGTGTGCGCGGGGTGTACCCTGCCTCTCAAGATTGGCTCCAGCTTCCCTGCGACCCAGATGGATATAAAGCAGTATGGATAATGGATGGATGGATAATACCAGGCAATACCAGTTGAATGTCATGCTATTCAGATATCATTGTGGCTAACGTGTTTACATCTCTGAGAATTCTCTGATATTTGATGACCTTGGCTCTTGATTGATTGACATGGCCGACTGGAGATTCTGTTATTGCTCGTGGCAATCATTTCTCAAATCAAATCTTTTCATTTGTTGTAGTCGTGTAGGCCTGCATATGACATGCTTAGTGTATCAAAGATCTTGGAGCGGATTGCACTGACATATAAGAGTTGTCATCAAGTATTAGTAACAATACTACTTTCACAATTACTTGTAAAAACTTGATATGTGTGTGAAGGTGCTGGCCATGCCATCGAGTGTGCGGGCCGGGAGTCTGAAGGACCCGGAGGTGGCTGAGCTCTTCTTCAGGGAAGATCCAGAGAAACTCTTCACAGACCTCCGTGAGATTGGCCATGGCAGCTTTGGGGCTGTCTACTTTGTAAGTACGGTTGATAGAGATTTGTGTAACGAAATAGATGGCCCATTGCTAAGAAATAAAGCATTTCTCTTGTTCATTCACAGGCCCATGACATCCGCACCAATGAAGTGGTGGCCATTAAGAAGATGTCATACAGTGGCAAGCAGTCAAACGAGGTAAAACATTGCAAGACATTAACTCCCACCTTGTTTTAAAATTTCCATCCCCTCCATGTACATGTTTGCAGAGTGATGAGCCATATTTTAACCCTAGCACTGTGTAAGTGTAGTGCCTTAGGAACGTAGAGATTTAGTAGCATGACAGGTGCCACAGTAAATTCCACTGATGGTATGGGGAACCTTAACATATGCACTAACTATACTGCAGAAGTAGTAATAAGACAAACCAGATGTGATTTATACAGTGTGGTCAGGCATGGGTGCATGCCAGAAACTTAATGCCAAATAGACAAACGTAATCTGATTTCTTTGTTCCCTCATTCCTTCTCCAGAAATGGCAGGATATCATCAAAGAAGTGAAGTTCCTTCAGAAGCTGCGGCACCCCAACACCGTGGAGTACAAAGGCTGCTACTTGCGAGAGCACACAGCATGGGTGAGTGTGTGGGAGGGAGGTAGAGCGAGATTGCGCTTTCCTGAATAAAGAGTATACTGACGCAGTAGCGCCATTTCCTTTGACTGCAGAAGATTTTCTCCTTTAGACGGAGTATTTCCCACCATTGTTCTTAGGGTTGTGCTGATTTTATCAGTCTTATTTTGCTGATGGTGCTTTACATTTATGTCTAAGGGTGGTTCATCGATTCAGAAATAATTGTCCCCTCTGCAAATTGTTGTACTTTTAATTACAGGTTGAACACGAGTTAAAAGCTTATTAATTTACAGCTAAATATGGTTTATATCCGTACATAATTAGAGTGTTATACTGACACATCCAGTGTCTGCAACGATACTAGGGACTGTCCCCAATTAAGGATTGACTGAACGGGCCGTGCCGAATCACACGCAGCATTTTAGTTCTCGTTTCAGCATGTTAAAGAGACAAGAAAAGTGTTTACAGCAAAACAGGAACCAAACAACTATTGCCAATCAGTTACTGTGTAATGGCTGTAAAAGCACTGAAGTGGAGTCACAATGAGACACTGCCGATGAGTAGGGTAAAGTGATTCTGTTTTTCTTTTTTTTTTCCCTTCCAAGGTGCATTGGTGGTTCTGACTTGAGGAAAAACAGGGGCATATACTCATATCAATTTTATCATCACTTATCATTACTTGGACAGTTATGAAACTTTAAATGGAAAATATATAACTGTCCTAAAATACTCCATCATATGGGTGGCATGGCCCGCTGCTGTTTTTCAGCTTCCCCATTATTATTATTATTATTATTATTATTATTATTTCTAATGTTTTTTAGTCTTGGCCAACTTGACCCACCAGTCAGGACTCCCCTATCATACAACTGCTACCAACTGGGGTGTGTGAAGTCTACCATGTGTTTCCTCCGTGACACGTTAAGCCACGAGCCACTTGTTTTTGCACTGCCGCTCATGCTGTGTCAAGGGCCGGTGTAAGCTGCTCCGAGGAAGCTGCTTTGCATGCTCATGATTGTCGGATGATCGGGGGAACACTTTTCTGTTCTGGGAGCCCCAGCTTCCCTATTACATAATCTAATTGACTAATTAATGATTTTCTAATTGTCTTGCCTGCTGTGTTATTTTCTTGTGTCCACAATCTACATCAGTAGTAGTAACTTTTAAACTTGCATCGTACAACCCTGATAGGTATCATCAGTTTTCGGAAAATAAGGGAAGCAACTCAGCCTGTTAAAAAAAAACAAACAAACAGCGTTAACAAGTACAATTAACTAGAAGAACTAATGCACTATTAATGGAAAGTGTTAATAATAAATCTGAAAATGAGTTCAAAAGGAATTTGGGTAAAAAGAAGATGTATAATGTAAAGTTCTACTAAATGTTGACCAGTCAGTGTCCTGTACCCTAGTCATCCATTTTCTCTCTTCTTCAGCTGGTGATGGAGTATTGTTTGGGTTCAGCCTCTGATCTGATAGAAGGTAAGCAAATGGCAATTACAAGCTGAAAATTTGAAGTGCCTACTGATCCTGCTTAAAACCATATCTGTTTTTTTCTCTTTCGCCTTGGCTACTGATGAGTACTTGAAGCTTGTATTGTCATCTTTTGATGAGTACTTTCCATTATCATGAAATATTAAGTTCAGTTGAGAAACCATGGAACATCATCACATGTCATCGCATTAAAGAAGTCTGACTACACAATAATGATGGACAAGAGCCAGAAGCTGACCAGGGGAGAGCCTGAGAGAAAAAATAAACCCAACGAGTCTGAAAATTTGAGAGAATCCGCTATTATATTATTAAAAGAAAAGTAATTCAGGAGCAACATAGTTTTAGGTTTTAAACTGAACAGGTAACGTCTTTATTTGTTCTCTAATATGGCGGGAGCAGGATATGTTTGTGTTCTGTGTAGTTTTCAAACTCAAGCGCAGACGACCGTTCCTTTCGCTTCTAGTGTGCCAAATCTTTCCAGACTTTGTCTATTGTCTGACCTGTTTTAACTACTGCGTTACATAGGCCGCCTAATGGCTAATGGGTGTACTTGGTGTGTTTTGCACTCATATAAGCTTTATATTGGGTGAGAGTAAGGAGATTGAGGCTTTTGCTTTTAGTGTCTGTGTTTTAACATTGCACGTTTGGTGTTTTTCTGTATTTTATGAACTTGCTTATATCAGACATGTTATTTGATCGTTAAAAGCTATGACAGTTATAATCAATTATTCTTAGACCGATGTTCTAAAACTGTGGTTTTGGCATGTCCCAAACCACATTACTAAACACTATGTTGGTACACGTAGGTGTCAGAGTTATTTTTGCATCCTGTTTAGTGCATACAATGTGGTTTGGAACACAGTCTTAAATCCCTATTGAATGTGTTATTTGGCAGTTGTTGCAGTCAGGTTAGGGCACAGTGAAGTGAGACGGAAAACAGTGAACATTACAAAATATTATTTATGTATAGCTTGCAACAGCTAACATTTTTTTTATTAGGTTTTCAATTCCAAAACCATTAAAATTGAATACGATGTCGACAAAACACATTCGTTTTATATAATTGAAAGGCTTCTGTATGGTTCATGGACTTTAAGTTTTCCTTAATGAGTCATTCACAACATTTATAACTTTAGTTAGCTCTTAGCTACAAGCAGCAGCTCCATTTCACAAAACGAAGACGCTCTAAGCAGCTCTAGCTGACAAATTTGGTAATCTATTTGATAATTTGGTAACTCTTGTAATAGTTACAAAGTAACAGTGATAACCATCTATCAGTTCAAAAATCATATGGCCTACATTAGGAAAATTAGATGTATTGCTTATTCTCCATTGACAATATTACAATCCACAAGTTAATTTTTACAAAAAGAACCAATGATTCCACCTCACTTTGTGAAAAGCAGTTAAACTGACCTCACATCGTCTGTGATAAACGAGCTTGAGGAAGGTGTCAGAGTTTCCACCTCCCATTCATTCACACTTCACTGCTGGCCGTTCACTGAAGAGGTGGGTGGACAGTCCCGACATGTCAGATTGAGAGGATGGCCGTTCTAAACTTACAAACTGCGTAACAGAAAAACACTTTATATGAGAATTCTTTCTATTACAGCTTGGCATTTAACTCCATCATACCTGCTACCACCACAAAGCTTAATATCTATGGCTAAGTTCCTGATGGAGACAGTAAGTTATATGACTTGGTAACATATTGACTCACAGAGGCATGTGAATTTAACCCATGATTGTACTCCCTTTTCATGGACAACCACTTTGCTAAATACAGCGCTAATGTCATTTTCAAGTTAGTTAATGATACAGGTATCCTGGGTCTGATCCCAAGAGAAATGAAAAAGAGGCTCACAGCGAAGAGATCTGGTTTGTGTGTGCAGCTCGACAGACAGACAGAGTGGGAGAGAGAAGAGAAAAGGCAGATTGTTAAGTATGGTTATTGTCCTCTAACGGTAAAGAACAGAGTATCTCATGCGCTGAGTGCAAGCAGGAACTCCGGCAAGGCTAGCTATGACGGCATAACTAAAAGGGAGAGTCAGAAGGTAACACAGACATGAGGGCGCCCTGGGACATAAAGCGGCCAGCCGCTCCGAAAGTCAACAAACCTGAGTGAACATGTGAGAGTGGGGGGTAACAGCATTCGAACATCCCAGTTTACCAAAATATTCTATGCCTGTGAACCTCCCAGATCTGCTCCTTTACCTAGTAGAAGGCTATAAACAAAAGGCTTGGCTAGACAAATACGTTTTCAGCCTAGATTTAAACATTGAGGGCACAGGCTTCTCCCACAGTAACAAAGCTTCCAGTTATAGCGTCTGAGGAACGCTCACAAAATCAAAACGGACTTTCTCGGTTTGTCATCTGACAGATGTTTCTGAACCGTTCAGATAATCATTATACTGTTAAGCACCTTCTACTGCTATTTTGCATGAAAGGTGCTATGTAAGTAAAGTTTGATTTGGTGTCAGGAATAGTTTTTACCTATATTTCTTACAATTCTAAAACTGCCTGATGGCCATTCTCACTTTACCAGTTTATCACTAAACCATATTACAGTGTCTGTATGCTGGAACTTCTTGTATTTTACTTCAGTGCCGCTATTTTGCCTGAAAGCACTGCTGTAAAACTTCATCAGGTTTTAGGTACATCTTGCCTTCTTGTAACCTTATTGAGATAAATCATGTAATCATACTTGATTGTTTATATCATTCTCGTATATATTTTTTGTTTTGTGTTTGTGTGACAATTTAGCCTCGCCTCGCATTTCAGTATATAAACAAGCTTGACCTACAGATGCAGATGATACATATAAGACTTTGACCTTTTGACTTTGCTATTTCATGGTGGAAATGAAAGTTTTATAATGCCATTACTGCTCCATGACTATGGAAAAACACTACATTGTTGTGACCCTTAATTTCTACAAAACTCTTTTAATTCAGTGTATGTTTCATTTCTTCATTAATTGTCAGTATTACACAATACCTTACAATGTTGCACATTTTGAGTTAAAAGTTAGTACTCTAAGAGCCGGATAGTGTGCTGATAAAACTAGGAACTGCTATTTTGTATTTCTTCCTGTTTTCTCTCAGTGCACAAGAAGCCATTGCAGGAAGTAGAGATTGCAGCGATCATTCATGGTGCTCTGCAGGGCCTGGTGTACCTCCACTCCCACAACATGATTCACAGGTGGAGTGTCAGTTCACCCAGCTCATTGGTTCCCTTTTTACATATCATTGTGTGTGTGTGTGTGTGGGGGGGGGTCTTCTTTTTTCTTTTCTTCTTTTTTTTTTCCTTTCTTTTTTTTTTTAATAAATAATCCAAATCCCTCCAGTTATGACTGCCACATCTCTGTGGTCTTTCACTTATGCTATAGAAATGGCATGTTACCTCACTGTTTTCCCACTTCCCACCAATTACCTGGTCTCTAAAATCATTACAAGGCCTGTTTTTTGTTCCTTTGCTAGCGTCTGACTGACGATTGTGTTTGTCATATACACAAGCACAAAGAAGTGTGGGATTGAAATATGCCTAGGCATGCCAGTACAGATAAAGTTCATGGTTGTATCACTCCTTGTCTAAGAACACTTTGCAGCTTTTTTGTTAAATGTGCTGGTCACTGAACATTACTGTTTGAGATCAGAAACAGTAAGAGGTAATAGAGTTTAAGATCATGTTTTTGTTATGTAATTCAAGAAATGTGCTCTAGTTGCTCTTTTAGCCTGCCATGATTTCGATAAATAAATGCGGAATAAAGTGCAACAGAATGCAATGATGTTAGTGTAAAATAGTCTGCCTGAGCTTGTTTTCTTTAAAAACTGCATGGTTTATCTTGATGTTGGCATGATTTATTGCTCCTGAATTGAATGCGATTTATTTGGCAGTACATTTCTTACTAAGATATGGTCAAACCCCAGGTCCACCCCTTCTCCTGCCATGGTGGATATTTATTATTTATACGATACCTTAATTTCATGTCTTTAAGTGATAGACGTTTTGGACATGTTTCCTTGCAGAGACGTGAAGGCTGGAAATATCTTGCTGACGGAGCCAGGCCAGGTGAAATTGGGAGATTTTGGCTCTGCTTCCATTATGTCACCTGCCAATTCCTTTGTAGGCACACCCTACTGGTGAGACATTAACTTTTATTTAATGAAGTTTTATAAACATTTCTTTAAGGAATTGTTGTAAATGATTTGCCTGTAATTTTTAAAGATGTGTTTTGCATGTGCAATTATATACTATTTTGGCAACTAATGGTAGATGCACTGTTAATAGTAGGGAATGTGATTGATGTAGGATGGCTCCTGAGGTGATCCTGGCCATGGATGAGGGCCAGTATGATGGGAAAGTGGATGTGTGGTCACTCGGCATAACGTGTATAGAGCTGGGTAAGTAATTGAGCATTTGCAAAGCTTAAGATTTACTTGATTGGTTTTGAAGGTTACTGTAGAACATTGACAGACATTATTCCACTTTCTGAATTTATATATATATATATAACTGAGATGTTCGTAGTTCTAAATCTGAAAATATGATCAGGTGACCTTTTCGGAGTACATGAAGAAGGGTTTTTCACAGTCAGAAGTAGTTCAAGCACAGAAGACGCTGTTCAGCAGGGATATATGCTTACTTTTTTACCCAGTTTACTTTCCAAACAACTTTAGGGGCACTTCGGATATTTATCAAATAATCAATCACACTTTTGTTCACGACGTTTGGACAGCACTGTTATTTCTTTTTTAGTTGATGACTCGATCTGTGTGATTCCTCTGAATAGTAGATCATGTGCCAAATTATCTGTGATCAGATCAGCAGATCACCCACCCTGTCGTCACTGTGGTGTTGTGCTGTCAGCCTTTTTGTTGAGTGAAAAACAGAGGCTGCTTGGGCTGAATTTTGTAATACTTATTATCTGCACATGAGCTCCTAAATATATTTGACAGTGCGCACACACCTATTTATAGCCGCAAATGCAAGTGAAACACTCGCACTGTCGAGCCCTGTTCAGACTTGGTGATAAAAGAACTGATTTACAGTTCTTTTATTGTCATGCTGGTTTATTTTCACTTCGGCTAATGGTTTCCTACATTATCCACAATGCCATTCAAGTGGGCACTTGCATCATCTGTACCCAAGGAGAGCAATGCAGCAGCGCTTTAACCCTTTATTTTGTCCAACTCTTTCATGACCTCGTCTGTACACCTTGCTCAAACGGCTCAGATAACAAAGCTTCAATTTTCACGCTAGTACCACCATCCTCGGTCAACAATATCATGCGTGATATTCTATAGTTTGCTAACTAACAGCCAGTTTGGCTCTCGATCACAGCTGCAGCATTTGTTGCTACAGCTCCACTACTACTCTGTTAGATTTCTTATTAATATAAAGAAATTAAAACCCATTAGTATGACATTAAAATGCTTTTTAATATGCAAAGGCAGTGTGTTTTTTTTATATATATATATATATATATATGAATTACAATTAATGTTCTGCTGGAATTATGCATGCATTATGCGCATTTTACAAGGAGGTGTTGAAAAGGATATTGGACTAGATTTCCTTTCCAAAAGAGCCAAATTGGCATAAATGTGAGAATATCATGTTGGCAAATGGCTGTTCAATCTTTATGCAATAACATGGAGGAGAAAGAGGAACAGTAGGGAACTCTTATAATGTAATAAAAACAAGAATTTTGGTTCTGCTCAACAAATCCAGTCTTTCTGTCTCTCTCTTTTCTTTGACAGCGGAGAGAAAGCCTCCCTTATTTAACATGAATGCTATGAGTGCCTTATACCACATCGCTCAGAATGAAAGCCCAGTCCTGCAGTCTAATCACTGGTGAGAAATCATTTCCTATAAACATCACATATTTAGCTTGTGTTTATCTTTCCTTCTGTCCCTCTCCGGAGTCTCTTTCACACCTGATTCTCTGGTGACTCCATATGATGTCTTTTTATGCATTCTTATTTTAACACCTTCCTCCTCATCTAACACTTGTCATGCTTTTTTTATTATTATTTAAGGTCGGATTATTTCCGAAATTTTGTGGATTCCTGTCTACAGAAGATTGCCCAGGACAGACCTACCTCTGATGTACTGCTCAAGGTGAACATTACTGTATCAAATCTCCTTCTAGTCAAGTTCAAGTGGCTTTTATTGTCATTTCAACTATATACATGTAATACAGTTTACAGTGAAACGAGACAGCGTTTC
>JAQMYM010000006.1:2581353-2599776 GCA_030014255.1 Parauchenoglanis ngamensis
AATTCAGTATATGCCATACGTGTTGCTTCATAGTTTTGATGTATTCAGTAATGTTTTACAACGTAGAAAGCAAAAAATAAATAAAGAAAGAAAAGCCTATGAACAAGAGTAGGGGTGTCCAAGCGTTTGACTGGTTGTGTATATTTTCCAGACCTGATTCAGATGTATATGAGACCATAACAAAGGCTGTGACTCACTAAAACTAAACCAGACTGCACCACTAGGGGGCTCTGATGTGCTGTCGTGAAGCCTGTAGGCTTCTCACATCAAATTAAATTTCATTTTTATTTTGTTCAAATCCAGGCATTTTTCCTTTAAGCAGAATAGAATGGATGCCTATGAAGGCTTCTTAGCTTGGCTACAGACAAATGTAGGATTGCATTAAAAAACTAATTAATAAAACACATGGATATTAATGATTGTGAAGCAGCCACGATAGCAGCACATGGAATATCTTGTTAAGTTACATGGGTGCCTGTTTCGCAAATGGGACACAGAAATTGTTAGGATTCAGTGAACATTATATCACACAACTAGTGATGGGCACATGTTTTAGCAGCTGTAAAAATGAATGGTTTTTCATCACTCTTGTTCTATTCCCCAGAGCCATGATAACATTTATGACGAGCCCTACCAGCCCGAGGTGGACTCTCAGCAGCAGGGACCGTCCGGAGGAGGAGGAGGAGGTGGTGGTGGAGGGGGGAGGCGTCGTCGAGGCCGTGATCACTTTGCCACCATCCGCACGGCCTCGCTGGTGACACGTCAGATCCAGGAGCATGAACAGGGTTCAGCGCTCAGAGAGCAAATGACTGGCTACAAGCGTATGCGCCGCCAGCACCAGAAGCAGCTGATGGCCCTGGAGAACAAGCTGAAGGCTGAGATGGATGAGCACCAGCTGCGGCTGGACAAAGAGCTTGAGACACAGAGGAACAACTTCAGCAGTGAGAGCGACAAGATTGGCAAGAAGCACCAGGCCGTACTGGAGAAAGAGGTGGGAGAGAAAGATAACATTGTTTCGATGTGAAAGGAGAAATCAATGTAGGATTGCCCAATATTTTTAAAAAAAAAGCATTATTGCAGGGTGAATTAACTGTCATCATTACAAATCTGTGTGATTTTTGAACTATAATTTTCACCAAATTAAAGTGGTGTGTTTTTGTTCGTATCAGTTTTACAGGAACATGAAACCATGGCTTCTTGTCATTCATTATCATTTCCTCTATAGTGTAAGGGGGCTGCAACAGAGGAGAAGAAGTTCCAACAGCACATCTTGACTCAGCAGAAGAAGGAGCTTACTACTCTGCTGGAGTCTCAGAAACGCCAGTATAGACAACGCAAGGAGCAACTCAAGGAGGTAAATGGCTACTAAACGCAGGTCTTTCAAAATAGTTAAAAGTGTGATATATGTGGGTGCATATTTAATATGTCTTGATTTTTGGTCTACAACCATGTATTTCATGGCCTCCATGTTTTATGGAAATGCTTTATAACACTTTAGTAAACAGTCTGTGCTACGTATGTTCTGTGCTACAAACCAGTTCATAGACATAGCTACACACGTTGAACATTTTGGTTCAAAGGGAATGTGCGCCATACTCGATGCCAAAGGCATGAACTAGATTTTAAAAATTTGAATGCTTCAAATCATTGTCTATCACGATCAGTTTGTGCCTTCACACTTTGTAGTTGTACTCGACGGTTTTTGAAAAACTGTTAGCATCTTATTATTGATGTATTACAATTATGGGCATAAAATAGCTCCCAGTGCATTTAAATATTTAGTGCACAAATTGGCTTGTTAGTGAGATGCATCTTTATTGTTACTGGTACCGGTTGTGGTACTAGTTGAGAGACTGTATGTATGTTCCCTGTATGTCAGGTTTGCACTGCAATCATGTCTGTATTGTCATATGAAATTTTTCTTCCATGGCCAAGGAGCTGAATGAAAACCAATCGACACCAAAGCGGGAGAAGCAGGAGTGGCTAGTACAGCAGAAGGAGTGCCTGCAGCAGCACCAGGCTGAAGAAGAGGCGGGCTTGCTACGACGCCAGAGGCAGTATTATGAGCTGCAGGGCCGCCAGTACAAGAGGAAGATGCTGCTGTCCCGACACAACCTGGAGCAGGACCTGCTCAGAGAGGTAACGTGTGGACACGTTATTATAAACGGTCAGACTTAAAAATAAATAAATAAGTCTTGTACCTATAAGCTCCATATATTATATGATCGTTAGTGCTGAAGCTACTTTGCAATTGTAACTTTTCAAGCTACATGAACTACTCTTGATTTAAAGTAGCTAAGCTTCAGCCAAACAACCGTTTGATAAAGTAGCTGGCTACACTACAAGTTACTAAGAAAAAGTACTACACTGGAGCTACTTGTGTTTTTCCCTTCCTGAATCTACTTTGTCAAGTTTAGCAAAAACCACAGTCGCAGCTAATTTATTACACTGTAAAACATCAACATAAAAAAGCAACAACGAGAGTGCTCACTTCGGTACTCTTGGTTCAGTTTGTTTCCAGAAATATCTAGCTAGGTAGTTAATGTTAATGACATATCATCTATATCAAAATTTGCTTATATATCATATTAACTGATGCTAGCTGTTAACACTAACTTTTTTAACACTAAACAGTTTTTTTTTTTTATCCTAAATACCTGAGGTCAGCTTCCAGCAGTTCTTTTTTAAAAAAAATTTTTTTTATATCATTCACTTTAATTCAACAGAAAATACTCAACAAGTAATACTAACACTCCTGATCGGCCTCTTAACTTAAGCAGCTAGGTAATCAACAACAATAACAAAAAAAACAGCTAGACATCTTCGTGTTTTTAAAATGGAACACGTGCAATTTTTGTACTTCTGTTGCCTATATGTAGCACCATGATCCTTTGGGAAACGTTGTCTCGTTTCACTGTACACTGTACCACATGTATACGGTGAAATGACAATAAAAGCGACTTGACTTGGATGTCGATAGTAAGTTGATTTTCCGCTTTGCATAGGTTGCATACAAACCTGTACCGTTGCCGTGTGAATCGTTGAGACTCGAAAAACATCGATAACATGGCCATAGGTATTGTAGTCACACTTTCATCACTAGAAGAATCTGTTCTCTGTCGCTGTGGTGTGATTATTGTTACTCTCCAGACAAGATGAGCTACATGTGTCTGTGCACGTTCTACACTAACGAGAAATACTGGACTCTGTTCCCGGTGGGTGCGGTAGTTTGCACCATGCGATTTGTGATTAAAACGTCGTTGTTCAGGAAAGTTTCAGTGTAGTGTGTGAAAACAAAATCTACATTTTTACTGCTACTTGGTGAAAAAATACTTTGTAACTGGAAAAGCTACATTATTTTAACATTATTTCGACTACTGCTATGCTAATAAAATGCAGTTAAGCTAGTAGCATCACTACTTTCAGCTCCGTCACAAGAACAGCTTCAGTGTGCCCTTGCATAGCTCCAACAAGCGAGCCCTTGTATCTTGTGCTACAAGGGGATCTTATCTCATTCAGGGCTCCAGATGGCGACTAAAATGGTCGCCAATGCGACTAGATTTTTAAAATTTTGCGACAAGTTTTCCAGTCGCCAGCGGTGGCCGCCTCTTACAATCAAAGAAAACGTAAAATAAAAGCTAAAATGGCAAGAAACGTGGCAGTTTTGATTTATGTGCATGCGCTCTCACCCCTCATCTGTCTTTCCTGATACATCACATGATTAACGCATGGATCGCTCCAGAGCAGGGTTGACGGTCATTTTGGTTTGTATTCGAACTGCATGTAAACTTTTGTCATTAGTGGGCAGGTTTTGTCAAATCATTGTGTTGGAAACTCTTCACGCTATCTGGTAACCTGTTGCAGAGAGTGATCTTAATAGACGTTTCACTGCTTTTCTTTTACTTTCACTGCTTTTACTTTTTCCGTCCTAACTTGCAAGTGCCCGTGTAACAAACGAAGTGGCCAAAAGAAAAAACGTCAGACTTTTTCTCAAGGCCTGCTCATCCGAACCCTGTCTTAACAGAGTCTTCTGCACCCGCCGCTCAGATGCCTGGAAGACGGTTCCAATCAGTTTGGTATGACAGGGCTAAATGTCCATCTATACCGCTTTATCCATCTGGGTCAGAGTTCAATAGTGGTACGAGCCATTTTAAAAAGGACACCGTGAAGAAGCATGGTGATAGTTGTATTCAGTATACTGACTGATGCTGACGTCGTAATGGTTGATCACAGTGACTGTGAACTTGAGTAATTAGGTTCTTTACTATTTGTACATACTTAACAAGATGGTAAACATTCTTGGTGTTCATTTCATATTTACAGTGTTATTTATTCTTGTTATTACGTGGAAGACATTTCCAGTGTTCATATTTCTATTCTTCATGTTATTATCTATAAGACAATGCAGAAGTGAAGAAGTCTGGACTTGAAATATTTCTTGTTCTCGTCTTCATATTTCTGTGCAATTCATTCTTCTGTTATTAAGTATAAGATGAAGACAATAGTAAGTAGATCAGATAGCTCAGATAGGAGAAAGAAAAGGCAGTGCGCGGTAGACAGGGGACAGTGTGCCATGGAAGTATTTTTTTATTATTTCACATTTGGCATGCGATGGAGATTATGGCTCTTAAAAAAACATTTGGCTCCTAAATATTTTGGGTTTTTGCGCTAAAGGTTTGGGTTTCTTGGGGGGTTTTTTTGTGTGGAGCCCTGCAATTTCCATCAGTATAGTAATGTTTCATCATAGGGTAATGTATAACTTTTAACAGTTACGGTCAGAAGTTTACATACACTCATGGCAATATTGAGATTTCAATTATTTCTTTTGATTGTTCTTTTTCTGGTGGAGAATGATTGTACATGAGAAGAATACATATGAATTTGGTGCACAAGTTTTACATTTTTTGAGATTTCTGAACTCAACACAATCAAAAATATACATGCACGCTCTTACATTATTAATTCAGTGGTGCTGAACTTTTAAAGTCTCATTTAACTTGCCAAGGCCTCTGAACTTCCTGTTATTGATCATACCACAGCGTCTACACCTTCTGCTGTTGTGACCTTCTGCAAGTGATTTGTGAAAGGACTATATTGAAAATGTCTTGAGCATTTATGAGGGAGAAGACAATGTTTCATATGCTTCATAATGTCATGATCAGGTCTCAGGAATTAAAGGACTCAACTAATTTGTCATTTGAGTATTTGAGCTGTGGATATGCACATCTCTATGTGACATTTACAAATAAAGTAACAAAAAAGGCTGTACATTATCAGTCCCCACATATCTTGGTTTATGATTACATTTTACCAATGGCGCACTGTAATGAGTATTAGTACCTGAAGAAATGTTAACCTGTCTGTTAACATTTTTCTCTCTATCACTATAGGAACTGAATAAGAAACAGACAATGAAGGACCTGGAGTGTGCAATGCTACTGCGGCACCATGAGTCCACACAGGAGCTAGAGCTGCGTCAGCTGGGTCTGGTGCAGAGGACACGGGCAGAGCTGATTCGCACGCAGCACCAGAGCGAACTCACTAACCAGCTGGAATACAACAAGCGGCGTGAACAAGAGTTGCGCCAGAAACATGCTGTCGAAGTCCGCCAGCAGCCAAAGAGCCTCAGAGTGAGTGAGCGTGACAACACGGAGAGCAGTGGGGAGGGTCCTGACAGATATGGGGAGGGGATTGAGAATTCATGCAGTGGGCTGGTACAGGAAGAGGCTTTTGAGGGAGTAGAGAGTGAAGAGGATGGGAGTGTGTTCTGTAGAGAGTGCATTCCATCTGTGAAACAGAGTGCACAGGAGGCAAAGAGTGTAAAAGTTGATGAAACTGAGAAACTAGGGAGGGAGGGTTTGGCTGGAGCGAGGGGTGATGAAGGAAGCCATTTGGAGCCTTTAGGTGAGCATAGCAGAGAGATAGAGGCTGATGGAGAGACAGAAGAGGAGATTTTGCTGTTTGAACATGCCAAAGAAGAAAACGTAGATCAGCAGAAGAAGTGCCATAATTTTGGGAGAAAAAATCAAGAATGGCAGCTAGACGAGAGTATGGAAGACAAAGGTTTAGGGGACCAAAGGCTAGTAGAAGGGCACCAGTGGGATAAGGACGATGATGCCAGCAGTGAGACAGAGATAGAGACTGAGGAAGAAAGAGAAGAGGGTAGAGGTGTGGCCGATGGCTGTCCATCCGAGTTTATCCTTCCCTCTTCTCTTGAAATCCCCCAGCGAGATGAGCTCTCCGAGTTCTACTTCCCTGACACACTAGAGGAACTGGAACCTCCTCCTATCTGCCCTCCTCCCAGCGCCTCCATTTCTCAACCATCCATCCCTTCACTCTTTTCTCACACCATATGTCTTGTTCTCTCCCTTTCTGCAGCAGTCAAACCATCCTTCCCAACCCTCCTCTTCCTCTCCATCTTCCTTCTCTCCCTTCGCCGCTCTCCTCCTCTTCCCTCCCTTGCATCCCTGGTTCTTTCAGCTGAGCTGGCCTTCCTGGCTCTCTTTTTCTCCTACTTATTTCTTCGCTCACTCTGGTCACTTTCTCTTTCTGCATTCTTCTCGCTGGTGCTCTGGGCATCGGGCCTGTTCAGCATGGGCCTGGCACTGAGTCTGGGCCTCTATTACGTTCCTTTGGCCTTGATCTCGGCTTTCTTCCTAAGCTCACCGTCACTCTTCCTTTCCCTCTACTTGCTGTTGGTGCTGGTGGTGCGTCCAGCTCGCGTCTTCCTCCAGAATGTGCCCCGAAAGCTTGCCCGATTCTGGGTGCGTTTGCTCTTTCGTCTACCAAAGCCGCTGTTCACTCTGTGCCAGTCACTCACCGGTGGCATGGCTGAGCGCAGCCTCTTTGACATGTTCCCCAAAGCAGGACGTAATTGTGGTGGTAGACACTCCCGCATACCTGTGCCTGCCCGGAGCCTACCTGTCGAGTTCCAGGCCAAGCATGAGTCTTGGATTTACGTTTGGGTCAAGCGCTTTGCTCGGCGTCCTTTGGGAGTTTTAGCGGATCTGGCTAATTCTCTAGTACTTCGATTAGCGAACCGAATACTTAAAGAGCTTCCCCCACATTACCTGAGCAAATTGAGGGCTTTAGGGCTTTTAAGGGAGGAGAAGCAGAGCAGGCTGCCCCGACTCCTACCACGTGAAGTGAGGGAACAGATGCGCAGGATGAGGGAGAGGAGGGAGAGGGAGCGACGAAGAAGGGAGATGATGCACAGAGAGGAAGGGAGGTGGGAGAGCGGGCTGAGGAGGACGTCCTCAGTAAGGAGCACACGGGGGAAGATTGTGCCGTGGAGGTAGATGGGAAAACATAGCGGTTGCATTACCAGTGGAGTGAACAAAGGAATTTGCCAAAGTATTTGCAGTCTGTGTGAGTGACTGATGATTCATGCTGAGCATTCTTATGTATTTTCTCATACATTTTTGCACGCTCAGATTGAGCCTTATGTTTACTGGCTTCAAATCACCCCATTGACATCCTGTCTGTCCAACTCCCGTATTCACTGTCCGTCAGTCAGTGAATATAACGTATTAATCAAAATTGTGCTTTTTGTAAAAGTTTTACTGTCTTAATTTTAATCATTGAATTATTTTTGTTCTTAATTACTAAGAAGTATGTCTTATGGTTATTATTTCGTGACCATGTTTGTGCAATTTTTTTCACCTTTCCCTTTTGTGTTGGTGTCCTCGTGAAGGTTTTCAGAAAAGTTGCTAGCATTACAGCTTATTTCAACAGGGCAGTCAGGGAACGACGTTCTAGGTGTAGGTCTGAAGCAGTAGCTACAATAGATGCAGAGGTCATTGTAGGAACCCAATGTGAAACCTGTACTGTTATTTAGCATTTACACTATGGAGCACCCCCCTCAAATCCCCCAACACATAGAAAAAAACACTATGAATTTTGATAGTTAATTACTTGCATGTTTTGGGAGATCACTGTATTCCCGTTTTCATAATGTCAGTAATAATGACAACTGCCTTGTTGTTATAGTGACTTTGTTTCAGGCCTTACTTTAAAACAAATCCCTATGTTTTTTCTTTTTGTAATTTGGCCCTTCCCTTTTCAAGATATCTAACTTATTAGTAAGGGGTTCAAGTGAGGTTTGAATGCAGTGGAAGGAAATTGCACTTGCGTGCTTGCTTCAGAACATCATAAAGCTGTTAAAAAGTCTGAACCATTATCCTGTTTTAAAGATCTGAGAGAAGTGCTCTATGTCTCTAAGCCTACATGTATATGTATATGAAAAAATGCCTTCTGGTTGATTTGAGTACAGGGCCAAAAAGTGAAGGCAATGATCTTAATTATAGTGTTATTGTGCTTTATGGTAAGAAGTTTAATGCTTTACCATGTATTGTGATGGACTGGTGTCCCATCCAGGGTGTAGTCTTACCTCGCACCCGGGATAGGCTCCAGATTCACTGCAACCCTGACCAGGATACACGGTTACTTAAGATGACTGAATGAATGATTTACCATGTAAACCTTTTAGTCGTATACATTTATATGAAGACAAAAAAATAATTACTGTTGAACAGCAGATATTCTACATATATCAGATTAGTTCATAAATTGTTTAGCTGTTTTTGTAGTTCCTAAGGCTGCTTTCCTGAGGCTTAGGCATTGTGGCAGCTCTGTGGGGTGTGCTGATGATGCAGAATCATACCAAAGATCTCTAAAGCCATGAAATCCATGAAAGAAAAGCTTTATTACTGGATAAAGGTATCTTGCACTGTTCTAATCTTAAATGGTCTCAATATTGATTAAAACTTGAAAGAAATCATTTTATTTATTTAAAAAAGATGGTATGACCCAATATCTAGTACAGGAGTAGATATAAATCCAGAAGGTTGATTTGTCTTTTCGATTTATTTAAACAAATTTTAACTGATATGAGCTACATACAAGCAAATTTGACCAAATGTGAAGAATTATTTTTGCAAACCACAGTTGCAGTTTAGCCATAACAGTTGTTTTTGAATGTAATTTTTTGTAAACATTTCATCTTTTTGTTTACACTTTGTTTTGTGTCTATTCTTTGTTTCAGCAGTTATTTAACTAATATATTTGTGCTTTTTTTTTTTTTCTTTTAGTCAAGCACCTTGTGTTTCAAGGCCGTTTTGTGTTCATTTCATCCTCACTGTGTGAATGAATGGATGTTCACTGTATTTAAATATAAACAGTTCTTTTCTTGTCTTTGTTCAATAAATTTTTTTCTGTTGAAATCTTCTGTTTGTTTTGATTTGCATTTTTGCCATGATCTATCATAATTTGAGCTTTTTTTTTTATTTTTCGAATACACCGTGAGCTTTTTTGCAAAGGATTACTGCCTATCTGGCCTATCTGTTTGGGTTAGAAGTGAATTATGTCTCCCAGCATTATTTTTATGTTAGAATATAGACCAATCTCTATCTTAAATTGAAAGTCCAGTATTGGGTTTAATACAAGTCTGTAGCTTAATAAAGTTAGTGAATAGAGGCTGACCTTGGCAATGTATGCACAAGTCTTTCTTCTATATGTAGAACATCAGGACCTTGTATAGTTTTCATTTTATGACTCTTGGTGTCCAACAGGTAAGTGGAATACTTTGGGGTTCGCTGACACTTGGCAAATTCCTTATGATATTACTTTATTTATTTATTTATTTAAATTCTGTTTGAGGTTACTTTTTGTACGTATAACTTGGATGGAGATTGTGTTTTTCTCAACATGAGTGATAATTTTCTTTTTCATATTCCAAATTTACACCATCATTACCCCCCTTCCTCAATATTCTTTGTTCTTATAGTCCAAGGAGCTGCAGATCAAGCGACAATTCCAGGACACATGTAAGATCCAGACACGGCAGTATAAGGCACTGAGGAACCACCTGCTGGAAAACACCCCCAAATCAGATCATAAGGCCCTGCTAAAGAGGCTGAAGGACGAGCAGACGCGCAAGTTAGCCATCCTTGCTGAGCAGTATGACCACTCCATCAACGACATGCTGTCCACACAGGCTGTGAGTAAGGCAAGGACATGGCAAGCCTAGTTTCCACCCACCCTTTTTACCTTCTACATGGCCCTCATAATGCTCTATTCATGGCCTGCTCTGGTTGGTGGAAAGAAAATAGGATTTCAGAGTAAAATCTGGGCTGGGTTGGAATATTGATTAAAGTCGATGCCCTAGACTGCAATATTTTTATTGCAGAAAAAAATATATATTGACCCATGGTATCAAAAAATTACACTATGATGCAGTGATGATTAAAAAAATGATAAAAAAACATAACAAAACAAAGAAACAAGCCTCATTTCCTACATCAGTGTTATTCCTTTTATTCTTCTCTGGATTAGACCTTAAGTTAATAAAGGTGAACAAATAAAGTTCATGTTGAGCATCAGTCGAGTTGAGCCACACGTTTGAATCTGCTCCGATTCTGGACAGGAGGTCAGAGTTTGAGTTGAGATCAGTTGTGCTGTTATTCTGTAAAACAGAAGAAAATTGTAGTTATGGATGTAACTGCAATCTTTATGAACACTGGATTAACTGCCAGAGGAGGTATTTAACACCCGAATGTTCTTTTGTGCATCCACACCATCCTGAGACCTTCGACAAAGTCACGATGCGACAGTGATGCAGTAGCTGCTATAAATACTTCTTGTAACCTACTCGCCTGGGACACAGCAGGGCTGAAAGACAGGGAACACTGGTGGTCATCATAGAACCACAGTTGCATCCATAACTACTGTTCTATTTCACCTCTCCTAACCACCAGGGGCAGTCTTAGCACCCAAATACCTCCCTGTCACAAGGTCATGAGGAACAGACTCTCCTGTGGCTGACTGGGAAGGTGTTTAGAGAAGATCGCAAACACTCACCGTCAGGAGAGGCAATGTTGAACTTGTAGAACCTGTCCTGGAGAAGTACACCTACAGTACATGGAGAATGCAACACTCCATGTGGAATGGCATGTCACAGTATGGGGTAGATAACCTCAACCAATGGGCTAATATCTGCTTAGACGCTGGAACACCCCATGTCTTGCACTGAGATGAATGAATAACTGCCATGCCATTCAAATAGTACTCTCAGTCTCATACTGGACACAGAAGTGAATGTTCTCTACATTAATACAGTGCTGCAAGATTAATTGTCTGGTTCACAAACATGGGTGACATACCCTTATGCAGGAACTCTGAGTTCAGCCACAGTGAGATTGTCACTAGAAGAAATTTAAATAATCCCCATTTTAGAAAATCATGAATGGCTTCGTAGAGAAGGATTTGAAGGACTCCAACACAAGGGGGAAATCCCACACTGAACCAACTTAAACATGAAAGTTTATGGGAAGGACTTTCAAGAAGCATGTCAGTCCTCTCGGGTCTAGAATAGGACAAATGTCATTTGTTTCTGAACAAGAAAATATGTCGAGTGGAACCCCTTGTTCTAAACAGCAGGGTTTCTTTTTTGGTTATGCCTAGTAGTGCAAATTGGTCGTTGGTTCATAATCTGGCTGAAAAAGTCCACAGACACGTAGTCCTCGTTTGTCTCAGCTGAGCATTATGTCGGAGGGTCAGACCGCTGGCTATCAGGAATTGCAGTGGAGCATGAGACATCAAAAACAGCAATTTTATCTTAGCCATGTTTGAAGTCGTTTTATTCACATGCTTGTTCACTGTGGCAAAGTGGGTTGGACTGCTACGTTCGATTCCACCTCCCACTGAGGATGCTGGGAGAGATTTTATAGCAAATATTGTATCATTGTCACATGGCTTTGTTGAAGGTCTCAGCATGCTGCTCATGAAAGCATTTCCAGGTGTTAAGCACTGCCCCTGGTGGTTAGGAGGGGTATAAATAGAAGTTGCTGTAAAGTGTAGAGCTGTATCCTCATACTCACAGTTAATATCACTGTCCATGCCCTGTAGTCACTATTCAGCTCCACTTGTACTACAATTTTGTTGTAGTTCTCAATTCTGAACGCTCAGTAGGTGTTCAGCTAATGCTCAGCTAAATCACAGGCATATACTGATGTGCTCATTCTATGTTATGAATTCCATAATAACCACAGGGACTTGTATAGTTCTCCATATAATCTAGGAGTCATGGGTTTTAAAATGTTACTTTTTTTCCTTGCTAAATAATATCATTGATATTGTGAAGCTTTCCGTAAGGAGACATTGATTTACTATTTATGGAAGGAGTGTTCAGTGTCCATGCTGTTTGTGTCTGTTATTTACAAACCTTTCCGCTAGTAGAGGACCAAGGACATTATACGTGATTTTCCAGTAACATAACAAGGTGCATTTTTTTTTTTTTTTTTTTTTTTTTTTTTTTTTTTTTTTTTTTGGGTCACCTGGAGCTAAACATAAAGTGCACTTTCTCTCTATTCATGGCATGTCAATAGTTGATACAAAGGGCAGGTAATGTTCCTGCCCCCTCTTCTGAGGCCACGCCTCATTGGCTTTATGTATTCTGTTTCTTCAGCTGAGATTGGACGAGACCCAGGAGGCAGAGTATCAGGCACTGAAGATGCAGCTGCAGCAGGAACTTGAGCTGCTGAATGCATATCAGAGTAAGATCAAGATTCACACTGATTCACAGCATGAGAGAGAGGTCAAGGACCTGGAGCAGAGAGTGTCCATCCGTAGAGCTCTGCTGGAGCAGAGGGTAAGAGTTCTTTAGCATAAATATTAATGGATAACAGTAAATAAAAGATCCCCAGTTATCATATTGTTTGCTGACTTGCTGTCAACGTGAAGTTTAACAGTGCTGACCAGTTTACAGGGACACTAAATTTCATTCATCAGTGTTGACATTTTTAAATTAAGTAATCTTAAATATTTATTTAGTGGTCAAGTGGCTTTTATTGTCATTTCAATCATATACAGATGATACAGTATATAGTGAAACAAGACAACGTTCCTCCAGGACCAAGGTGCTAGACATTTATATACATATAAATCCTAGTCAATGACATACAAGTGCAAAAATTGCAGAGGTAGTTGAATTGTATTCATTTGTGTTTGAGTGTCAGTCCAATCTTATTTAATTTAGTGAATGTACTAACTGAAGGAACTGAACCTAAATAATGGCAATGCTTTTATCCAATTTACTTATATATTCACTGTCCACCTTATTAGGAGCACCTGTACACTTGCTCATTCATGCAGCTATGCAATCAGCCAATTGTGCAGCCAGCAGTGCAATGCAAAAAATCATGCAGATTCAGGTCAAGAGGTTTGAGGAATGTTCACATCATACAACAGAATGTAGAAAAGGTGTGATCTCTGTGACCTTGATCAAGGCATGTGTATTGGTACCAGATTGGCTGGTTTGAGCGATTCATAAACTGCTGATCTCCTGGGATCTCCTCGAAGCAGATTTGAACATTAACTGAAGCTCTTGACCTGCACCTGCATGATGTTTTGCATTGCCCTGCCTCCACATGAAGCCACATAATAAATGCATGAATGTACAGGTGTTCCTAATAAAGTGGATGGAAAGTATTTATGTGAATGCTGAGGTCTTGTTATGAACCGGTTTAGAAAGTGTGCACGCCTCATAAACAGGGCAAAATGCAGATTTAAAAATAACTTATGAGACGTAAATCAAGAGAGTATGAGTGGTGATATATTTTTGGCCTTAAGCTCTTACACCCTGTGCCTCTGTACAGATAGAGGAAGAGATGCTGTCCTTGCAGAATGAGCGCTCTGAGAGGATCCGTTCACTGCTAGAGCGTCAAGCGGGTGAGATCGAGGCTTTCGATTCAGAGAGCTTGCGCCTTGGCTTCAGCAGCCTAGCGCTGACCGGCATTCCCTCTGAGGCATATCCGAAGCAGGGTTATCAGTCTGGGCACTGGAGCCATGGAGGTGCACCACCCCACCCACACGGTCATCCACGTCGAGGTCCCAGTCGCTCTGAATCTTCCTCCTCTTCCTCCTCCTCCCATGCCCTGGGCCCTCTGCACCACTCCTCCCGCTCCTCATCTTCATCCTCCTCTTCCTCTCACCATCATCGCCATCACCTGGCTCAACACTATCATCATCAAAGCACACCACAGCTGTACCGTGAGCGAGAGAGGGATAGGGATCGGGAAAAAGAGAGGGAGTGGGGAGGAGGTGGGGGGAGAGCTGAGCTTGTTCACCCTCATGCCTTCGCACATCATCTTCCCTCTCGTTCCTCTTCTCAGTCACTGGCTCTTCTCCCTCCTCCCCCTCCAGCACCAGCCTCCATCTCACTTTCATCTTCCTCCTCATCTTCCTCCTCCTCTTCTCAGGGGGTATATGGAGGAGGTGGAGGAGGGCTAGTGGTGCGAGGCCCAAGCCTGTTGGCTCTGAGAAACAGCCCTCAGCCACTACGCAGAACGGCATCTGGAGGAGGGGGACCGAGCGCAGATGGAGTGTTGAGCCGCAGCACCTCCGTCACCTCCCACATCTCCAATGGCTCCCATCTCTCCTACTCTTAGAGCAGAATGTAAATCCTCAGAAGATTTGTTTGGGTATTTTCGCTTTTTTTCCATCTGATGCTTTTTAAATAGGGGAGTTAAAAAGGAGGAGAAATAGAAAGAGCACATCTTATTGCTGTTTTTAATTAGCTGTTGGTCATTGTAAGTGTTTAATTTTTCTTAATGTTGAAAACATGACTGGCTTGGATCATCGCCACTGCCTTTAAGACGTTTTAAAGGAATGATGTGGTACATAAATCTCTTTTCGGTGATGGAGAATACTTGCAAACTTAATCAAGATATGAATGCAGAATATTTATAAGGTTACAATTATGTCTTTCAACGCTCACAGAACTGGGTGGGCATATATTAAAAAAAGGTTGTCAATCAGACTTTACAATAACATATGTGTCCGTGGGCGTTGCTACAGTGCATGAGATTAATGTTCAAAAAATACATTTGTATTTGTAACCTACATTTGAACACGTAAGGCTACTGTACTTGTCCATCATAGACATTTAGTCAGGTTCCCAATTGGATCTTTTATTGTATATAATATCCGAAGTGTTAAAGCATTGTGTCCACAGTTTTCTATAGTAATGATGATCATCATAACTTTGATATAATATGTGAGTGGAATATTCTGAACATTTAGCTACAGTGGGAAGTTCCATCTTGATCATGTGCACATTTTTTTCCAAAAACAAAAGTCCATCTTGACCAGTTATCTTGTAAAAGAAATTATTTTAACCTAAAAAAAAAAAAATGTTACTGTGTCAGATTTGGTGTGCTATAGGTATTAATGGTTACAAACATTTGATTATTAATAATTTGTATGAATGCGTGTTGGCCGAATTCAGTAATATTGCCACTTTCTTAACCAACCATGAACACCATGTTGGGCAAGAAAACAGTAAGTTTTCTGAAAACAGTAAGAATGCGAAATGAAACTCTAGTTACACTGGATTGCAATCAGGAACATTAAGAAAATTACACATGAAAAGAGGCCTCTTCTGAGACTAAATAATAGTTGGATTTCTTAACATAAAAACTGGAGACTCATGAGGAATATTGAGGATATATTATATATATATTTTTCTTTTTGGCAAAATTAAAACTGCCCTTACAGAAAGCATGAAATTCTTTTCCAAAAAAGATCAACACATGTACAGGTGCATCTCAAAAAAAATTGGAATATCATGAAAAAGTGGATTTTACTTATTATTTAATTCAAAAAAGGAAAACTTTCCTATATTCATTACATGTAAAGTGAAATGTTTCAAGCCTTTATTTTTTTGTCTTAACTGTAATGATTATGGCTTATAGCTCTTGCAAATCAGAAATCCAGTATCTCAAATTATCAGAATATTTCCTAAGTTCAATCAAAAAAGCATTTACAGTACAGAAATGTCCTGGATCTGAAATACGGTCAGTACTTGGTTGGGGCTCCTTTACCACAAATTACTGCATCAATGCGGTGTGCCATGGCATTGCTGAGGTGAATTGAAGCCCAGGTTGCTTTGATATCGGCCTTCAGCTCGTCTGTATTTTTGGATCGGGTGTTTCTCATCTTGACAATACCCCATAGTTTCTCTATGGGGTTCAGGTCAGGGAAGTTGGTTTGCCAGTCAAGCACAGTAATATGGTCAGCAAACCATTTGGTAGTAGTTTTGGCACTGTGGACCGGTCCTGCTGGAAAAGGAAATCGGCATCTCCATAAAGCTTGTCATCAGATGGAAGCATGAAGTGCTCTAAAATCTCCTGGTAGACCTTGGAATAGACTTTGGAGTTGATGAAACACAGTGGACCAACACCAGCAGATGACCCGGCACCCCAAATCATCACAGACTGCGGAAACTTTGCACTGAACTTCAAGCACCTGTGCGTTTCCATTCTTCCTCCAGACTCTTGGACCTGGATTGCCAAATGAAATTCTACATTTACTTTCATCTGAAAAGAGAACTTTGGACCACTGAGCAATATTCCAATTCGTTTTCTCCTTAACCCAGGTACGATGCTTCTGATGTTGTCTCTGGTTCAGGTGTGGCTTGATTTTTAGGAATGTGACCATTGTAGACACTTTCCTGAAGACGTATGTGCGTGGTGGCACCAACACAAGCTTCAGTCCACTCTTTGCGAAGCTCTCCTACGTTCTTGAATTGACTTTTCTTTACAGTCCTCTCAAGGCTGCAGTCATCCCTGTTGCTTGTGCACCTTTTCCTGCCACACTTTTCCCTAACAGTCATCTTTCCATTAATATGCTTTGATACAGCACTGTGCAAACAGCAGGCCTTTTCAGCAGTGACCGTCTGTCGCTTGCCCTCCTTGTGATCGTCTTCTAGGCAACTGTCAAGTCAGCAGTTCTCCCCATGACGGTGGTTGCGTGTACTGAACTAGACCGAGAGATCCACAGGATTTATACTGTTTGAATAGTAATTTACTCCAACTTGAAATGAAATATTCTAATAATTTAAGATGTTTTTATTAATTTTTTTTTGAGCTGTAGGCAATTATAAAAATTAAAACGGAAAAAATGCTTGACACGGGTTGTGTGTAATGAGTCTAGAATGTATAAAATTTTCAGTTTCTTATATAACTGATGGAAAATATTGCACTTTTTCACAATATTCAAATTTTTTGACATGCACCTATAATCAACACACAAGAATAGTGCATTCCCCAGTCAAAGGGTATTCACCAAGACAGTGTTTGCTCCTCAGCGATACAAAAAGTGAGAAACACCAGCTACGATGACTCTGTATAATCTACATCCTTTGTGCTTGGTTTAAAACAGTGCATGCAGAACAACTTGTGTTTGTTGAATATCTAGTCGATGGGAGGGCCAATGATGTGCCATAGAAATGTATTTTATGCCCCAAGCGACTGGTTTCAGAGCAGTTTTCCATGATCTGCTCTAAATAGTATAAGCAAGGGCTAATTACGACTGAGCTGACCCCAGGTGGGGTTGGCACATGTCTGATTTCATGTATGATGGTAAAGGAGGCTCTCGTGTTTAGGATATGTGTTTTCATCTCAAGTATGTGTAGGCTGAATGTACAAGTGACTACTGGATAGAGCAGGTTTTGCTGAGAGGACATTTTTAGTAAAGACTTTAAACTTATTAAATATTTACATTAAGCTGTTTCTGGCTTGAAAGAAAGGGGTCATTTGGAAATGTGTTGAACAAAATGAAAAGTAATTTAAAAGGTAATAAATTAATATTAAACATGGATCGTCTCCCTGGCATTATTTAATTGATTTTTTTAACCAACATAGGCTGTTTGTTTTTGGGGTTTTTTTTGTTGTTTTTTTTGGTATTGGCTTATTGTTTCAACGCTGGGGTTAAATATGTATATTTTTATAACCATCACCGGCTTTTAAACATTCTTGAAAAGGTTTTTTCATGTTTTCCTGTATGCATTACGTTTCCCAGGATAGTCACATTGATCATGTACAGAGTGAAAAAACTCCTCGGCGTCATCGGGACGCGCCCTTTAAGACACGCACGGCTTGTCCGTTATTTATGTTATTCTTTCTCTTTAGTGAATCTGGTCCTGTGACGTAATCGCAGTAAACGTGGTGTCGTTTTATTTTTGTCGGCAGAGATCCTGAGCTTTTTCTGCGCATGTTGGCTGCGTCCGAAACTGCACGTTAGCGTGCTAAATAGTATGTGAATATAGTATGCCACTGTGAGAGATTATTCAGCACGATTCTTTGCGGCTCGGGGTGTAACACATATCTCTCTCGCTCTCTCTCTCTCCTTGGACGGAAATAGGGGAGGGTGGTTCAACTCCGACAGCCACATCCCTTTAAGAGCAACCGGGGACATAGCGGTGAGAGAGAAAAGGAGAGGAGGGGGAGAAGAAAGAGGAATTTAAAAAAGAAAAGGAAGAAAGGAGACAGGGGAGGAGGAGGGAGGGAGGAGAGAGAGAGTGAGAGCGAGCACCGCGATTAAAAAAACAAAAAAAAAAAAAAAACAAAAAAAACACACGTGTCAACG
>JAQMYM010000006.1:2603919-2631492 GCA_030014255.1 Parauchenoglanis ngamensis
AAACGGTTTTTTTTTTTTTTTTTTTTTTTTTTTTTTTAAAGCATTACACAACATTTCCAGTCTTTTGATACCCCTGCCCCAACTTTCTTAAAGTTGCTGGCATCAGATTCAAAGTGAACATATATGTTTCATAAAACAATAAAATTTCTCAGTTTTAATATTTTGATGGTGTCCTTTTTCTATTTTTAAGTGAATATGGGTTTACGTGATTTGCAAATCATCGTCTTCTGTTTTCTCTCCTATTGTATGCACTTGTTTGAAAACAGGGTTGTAAATATTCATAAAATGGAATCGCAAATAGATCAGTGTGATAATACCTGCAGGTTTGAACATGAACAGTCGTCATGAATGCCTTTTAGAGGTCTTTGACATGTCTGCCCTTTTCTTTCTCTTGTGTCAAGCAGAGGCAGGTGAACCCAACCCCAAATGCTAACGTGGTGCGTAAGAATCATGCATGTGAGACTTGTGGGAAGGCCTTCAGGGACGTATACCACCTGAATCGGCACCGGCTCTCGCACTCGGATGAGAAGCCCTTCTCCTGTCCCGTGTGCCAGCAGCGCTTTAAGAGGAAAGACCGAATGAGCCACCATGTGCGCTCACACCAGGGTGGCGTCGAGAAGCCCTATGTGTGCCCGCACTGCGCCAAGGCCTTTTCTCGGTCCGAAACTCACAAAAGCACACACTTATGGAACATTATACTGTGTGGTTTTTTTTTTTTTGTAGATATAAAGTCATGTTTATGTCAAAGCTAGAGCCTGAATTTGATCTCTTTCTTTCCTGTAGCCCTGACCACCTCAACAGCCATGTCCGACAAGTTCATTCTACAGAGCGACCTTTCAAATGTCCGGTATGGCGCATTTGTGTTTATAGAGAGATAGTGAAGAATCCGTTTTAAATCATCATGTAGCAACCCCAGGCATTATGTTACTGTATACAACCATGCTGCTGAATTCTCAATTCTGATTGGTCAGGAGGTGCTGATTAGGACTTACTATAGCAGCAGCGCTGATCATAGGTCCAGCTGCAAGGCGAATCACTTCTTCTGATACATTGCCGTTTCTATAGTAACAACTTCCACGGAGACTTGTATAGCAGACACCAAATAAACAGGTTAAAATGTGGGTTGAAATTGTTTAGGTTTCTACAAGGAGATGTTCATTTAGCATTTTTGGAAAGAGACTCTAAGGTTAGCACGTTGTAGTTGTCAGAGATAAAGCCGTTCCTTACATTTGTCTGACATGAGAAAGTCTTCAGGATGGAAAGCTGTTTTATTAGCTTCAAAACAGATAAAAGAGAGACTAGTAAGGCTGTCATAATGTAAGTGATAACAGGAAGTCATTTGTTTCACAGACGTTCCAAAACATTAAACATGCAGCAAACAATGTGCTGTTCTTTCATGAATAAAAATTTGTTGTAAGTTGCTGCCGTATGAAAGGAATAAAAGACTTTGAGGCGTGCTGTTAGAGGAAAATAATTAGCATTCAGGTGGTGTGTTTCAGCCTGACGCAGAGCATAGTTACCATTACCACTCCTAACATTATTATTAACACATGCACAGGTTTATTCTTTCATTTCTTCTACAGTTTGAGCCGCAAATTATAGATATGTTAAATGATATGGGCTTGTTGCTATACATGGATTGCTACACATTAAAATCAGTGAGTATTTTGTTATTTTCAGACGTGTGAATCAAGTTTTGCCACAAAAGATCGACTGCGTGCTCATATGATCCGGCATGAGGAGAAGGTTCCCTGTCACATCTGCGGCAAACTGCTGTCGGCCGCTTACATCACCGATCACATGAGGGTGCACAACCAGTCACAACATCATGCCTGCCACCTGTGTAACAGAAGTGAGTATTGTGTTCTTTCTCTCTCTCTTGCTTTTTCTTTCCCACCTTTCTCTCAAGGAGTAATTAGTTAATTAATTCAGTTATCTATTTAGTTAATATTAATCTTATGAAGTGAACTTTGTTTTTAGCCGTTGATCCATTCTTAAATATTTTTAACTGGATCACACACATTGTAACTGTGCACCCTCTAGCAGGTACATGAGGTATGACAAACCAATTATACAAAATGAGAAATTCTCTAATGAGAAAATATCTTGGAATCATATATACATTTACATTTATGTCATTTGGCAGACGCCCTTATCCAGGGCGATCTCATTTATACAACTGAGCAGTTGAGGGTTAAGGGCGTTGCTCAAGGGCCCGTCAGCGGTAACTTGACATTGCTAGGATTTGAACTCACAACCTTCTGATCACTAGTCCAATGTCTTAACCACTGAGCTACCGCTGCAATAGATTGATATATTTCACCTAGCGTTTTTATTTTATGCGCCATAAATGTTTATTATGCTAATAATTAATATAATGCATAGTGGGAATTTAAATATACATTTTACAATGTGGATTAAGGGCATTTTGTTGGGAGTAAACGCACTCTGTTTACTAGGTTTTACGACGCTCACGTACCTGCGCATACATGCTCAGAAGCACCATGGTCAGGAGTGGAAAGAAAGTGGCTTTGGTTCCAGTGGTTCTGTTCTAGTGTGCCATTTGTGTGGCGTGCACTGCAAGACCCTCACGCAGCTGCAGGGCCACATGGGCACCCACAATCCCCCAGGCAGCAGCGGTGGAGAGGGCGCACCTGATGGCACGGTGGTGCTAAGCAGCAGCGGCAGCATGGCATCCGCACCGGCACCTGCTGTCTTCGTGAGCACCAACACCATGGTGGACCTGCTGGTCACCGACTGTTCCTGCATCGCACAGGAGCCGCAGAGCTAGTACTGCATACTGCATGCCTGTAACACACATCTATATCCACAGACATCCACAAGCAATCACACACACACACACACACACACAAGCACCCAGCTAGCAAACTGGACCTCTGTACATATCTTTTTGATGCATAGGACATGTTTATAAGAATGGTATATACCAGGACTATTCAGTTAGCAGGTTTTATTTTTAAATAATCTTGTTAATGATACTATAATAAAGTTCTGTAAATGAGTTTCTAGCTATACTGTCTTTACATTCTGCTAGCATTCAATAAAACTTTGGGAAGATGTGTGACTGGTCTCTAGAACCAGCAACTAAAAATAAACATGGTCTCCTTATATTAAGCAATCAAGAAACTTCTTTTCAAGGAGGCAGTCCTCTCTGTACACGGAGGTCATTATTGACAGAAGCTCAGTCTTAATTGGGATTATGGATGATACATCGATACATTGATGTATCGTAAAGAAGTGATTGCAAAGAAGGATGGCATTTGACCAAAATATTTGGTCCCATTGTTTGTATTTAAGGAAATGAAGTGTGGAAATGAAAGCATGCTGGGAAACAAATTGGAGCAAGAGCTTCTTGAGAGCAAGAAGGAAGAGTAAACATTTGTGTCTTCCAGAGCCGGAGAGACTTGATGGATTTGAAGCGCTTTGCTCCTTCGTGGAATTATTTTGCTTAGTGTCATTTTTGTGAGGATTAAATCCTTCCAGAATTTACTTGACATGGTCCACGAGACAGAAGAGCGCTCTCCAGTGCCTCAGTGTTTAGCTATGAGTATCGTTTGCTTTAATGTCACTAACAAAAGCACCAGTGAAGGGGCCTCTGTTCGAACCAGAGAAGTTCACACTGGTTCTACAACTTACATTATTAAGCATTGCTAAGTTTCTTGATCTGCTATCAAGATTTTTATCTGCTTGCATGTGACAGAAGCACTGCCACGTTCCTCTTCCTTGTCTATGGAAGTAGGGCCTTTGGATAGAGCAAGTGAGGTGGCAAAGTCAGGCACAATTTAGAGAAGAACTCTTCAAAATCACTAAATATTGAGCAGGTTTAAGGAACGCTGAAACCTTCCTCGAGAAGCGTTGAAGTCATCTTTCTTTGGATTATGCGTTCCTATTTGCTACGACACAGTGACCTCCGCTTCTCATCAGTTGTAATCACTATGTTGTGCTGTCATTGTGTCTTTTAGTCACAAGATCACTGATCAGACGTTTATGTGAAGGGTCAACATGTCTCATTGCCAAAAAGATATAAATAAAGAATCAATCAATCAAAATGAATAGTAAAAAACAGATGGACTATAAATACGGTAGCCCATGTGTGTTGTGTCAAAAAAAAAGAAAAGAAAAAAAAAAAAAGCATGGCTCCAATGCAGATTTGCTTTCCATCACAAAATAAAAGGATTAAGTTGATTGATGTTTATTGATGAAATAATAGAGCTATTGTGTTGTTTTATTGTGTTTTATTATTAAAAAATATACATGAAAATTGTAGCACTCTTTTGTTTACCATTAGGCTGTTGACTTGCATTTCCCTACATGATGAATAGCCCTGGTATATACTCTCTCTCACTCACACTCTCTCTCTGTCTCTCTCTCTCTCTGTGTGTCTCTCTGTGTCTCTCTCTCTCTCTCTGTCTCTGTCTCTCTCTGCCTCTCTCTCTCTCTCTCTCTCTGTCTCTCTCTCTCTGTGTGTCTCTCTCTCTCTCTCTCTGTCTCTCTCTCTCTCTGCCTCTGCCTCCCTCCCTCTCTGTTGTCAACATACCAATCGACATTGTTGAGCAAATACTGTGAACAGAGCTATTACACAGCTAGCTGAGCAGACACACACATACTCACCAATTACACAGCCGTTGTAGCAAATAAGAAAGAGAACTCAATACGCATGAACACTACGTATACCAGTCTCCATAGCACGATGTAGATTTTCAGTGTATTATTGCAACATGATCAGAGGTGCCTGTGAAGTCTGTGGTGGCTTCAGAGTGGCATGAGGGCAGTTAGACCATTAATTTCAGTACCAAGTATGATTGCACTGGCTGGATTTGTCTCTTTTTTTTGTTGTTCTTAAAATCTGTTTCACTCTTATTGCTGCAGGATACAACGATACTGTGATTGTGACTTTCTACTGTATTTCATATTCTGCTTTCTCTGCCACACCTTTCTACTCACACACGAAGACATGAAAAGGGGTTGATTTAAAAAAATTTAAAAAAAAGCAGTCAAATAAAATGAGAACAGAAGGAGCGATGCAGGAAAACAAAGGTATGGAGTAGTTTAACAATTTTCTTGTCTCTACTCTAGAGACGGCGCACCTCGCACTAAACTTTAAAGGCAATGCTTTAGGAAAGTGTGTGTGTGTGTGTTGTAAAAATGGACAACTGTGTCTAGAGCGTAATGGTTTGGTAAAATGTGTCAAAAAAGCAAGAGCTGTATTCAGGATCATTGTGCACCTTAAAAAGTTAACCAGGATTGTTTTAATTAGTGAATTTGGTTAGAAAGTGAAGTCTTGGCTATAGGAGCATTGTTGTTTGTTTGTTTGTTTTTTAAAGTGAACACTTGGTTGACTGAGTTCAATAGGACACTACATTTTTATGATCTTCACGCAAATTAGAACATGCATAAAGTACTAACTGATGCTTAATTTTTGTTTCTTACTTCAAGCAAAAAAAAAAAAAAGGTCATACAAACCGAATGCAACTTCTTGCTTCTACGAGGACTAAGAAAAATGATACTTTGGCCATGATTGTTATTCAAGCTGCATTTTTCATTGTGTCAAGCAAGTATATAAAGGAAGGGCTTAATCAAACAACTAAATATAATAGCCAGATATGAGCATATAGTCCACCTGTTGAGGTTTTAAAAAAGATTTTTGTACTGGAGTGATTAGTTTGAGCAGTTTAATGTTGGTACTGTACATTATGTGATCATTCACTAACTTAAAGTTTTTGTAATTGGATATTTTTGTTTGATCAGTAATTGTTTATTAAGCGCTGAATCATGTTTAGGTTATTATTCATCTAGCACTAAGCTGAATACCTCTCCTATAGGAATCAGTAGAGTTCCGGCACTGCATCTCAATGCCTTATTGTACCACTCTACCCTGTTTTAATTAATACGACTCTAAAGGTATTTTAAATTGTAGGCTTGGATTCAGTACAAAATATTAATGGGATGTATTTATATTTATATTTTTATATTTCTCAACAGTATGCATGCCTATTAGCCATTGTTAGAGCAAAAAAGAATTATGTTGATGCTTACCATGATCATGAATATTATGTCATTATTTTGTAGATTATGTAGATCATGTTATTATTTTGTAATTTTGACTATTAAAAGAAAGGCAAGTAATGATAGCTTTGGGTGAAACATGTCACTTTTATTCAGCTCTGAATTGGGCTGACATTAGATATTTTCCATGCTCGGGTATGAGTAACGTGTTAAATTCACAGTGATTCATAATACAGTGATGCTGATAATTGATGTGTCTTTACTTCAGCTCTGGCTTTGGTGGGTGTTGTGGTATCTGAGCGTAGTTGATTTCACAATTTAATCAATATCACCATCCCCAGTTAATAAATTGTTTTTGTGTGTAGTAGTTAATAGTCAAACGCTTGCAGCAATACAATAGGATGTATAGGATTAGAGGTCAGCTTGCTGTTTAGTATTTTTAATGTTCTTCTGTCTACACAACAAGTTCAACTAACAAGTTCACCACAACTACAACACACAAATGATCACAAGAGTGGATTTATTAGTCAGAATGCACTTCCCCTCACAGCATTAGTCCATAAATAAAGTAATGAAATTTACATAAACTGTCTTGAATAGATAAAGTAATCCAGTTTTGACTGCAGCAAATATACAGTATACATCATTATGTGTTAGTGTGTCAGTAGAAAAGACCACATTCTAGATATCAAACAAATCATGTAATAAAAAAGGAGGGAGGATATTAAGACAATACTTTTTAGATAAAAAAAAAAAAATGTAATTGACCATGTCAAATTAAATGGTGTGAAAGAAGCAAGAGACAGCAGCAGCCTTAGGAAGAACTGTGGCAAGTTCTCCAAGACACTTACCAGTATTATAAAACTACATGACAGTGTATCCAAGAGAATTGTCATGGCTTGCATTTGTAAGTTTCCTTATACATAAAAACTAAAAAAAAAAAAAAAAACCTAAGAAGCTATCATAGAATATGAACTTTTTTTTTTTTAACAAATAAAGATTTTTATGAGTACAATCTTTCCTTAATAAATGCCCCTACAAGGGGGTTTCTTTCTATCCAGCTTGATAAATGTGAACCAATGGGGGTAGTGTTTATTTCATACGATCAATATTATTGCTGCCTGCATTACTATGGCAGTCTATAATGTTTTATGTATTTATGGTTGTCAGTAAAGATGCTTCATAAGCATTTTGCTTTCACAGCTACACTAAATATTAAGAATCTTGATCCTGTTTTCATTTTAATCAACATCATCCATCAGTTTTGCTATACTGAAAACACAATTACTAGTGAAATCTACAATGATGCTGATTTAATTGTCAACCTGGACTTTAGGTAAGTCCCTCACACCACACCATTGTCAATTGCTTTCACTCAAATCAGACTGAAGTATTTATTATAACATACAACAGTAAATCTGGCTGCCAGAACACAACCACTCAACTCAACTTCCAGAATTATTGGCTTCATTAAAATGAGTGAAAAAGAAACAACACATGAAATGAGTGATATTCCGCTGCTTTTATATTTTTATAAATAGTGCATTTTTCTGTAGAACATTGGTTTGGAAATAATCACCTGCCTCATTTCATATTTGGAGAAGAATAACAGTCTCTTCTTGTAATGTCTAACAGGGTTGGAGAGCACTTGTGCAATGTGTACCCACTACCATTTCTCCTCTTTTTGGATTTGGAAGTATGAAATGATCCATTCTTGTGCAAGTCTTAACCTTCCTGTGAAAGCAATTAGGTTTTAGGTTAAATTATGGCTGCATTTGCCAACCATTGTCACTATTTGTTGGTAATTTGTCAACAATTTTTCAAAAGTTGTGTGTAAATGTTTTTGTAGGTCATACCAAATTACAAATTCCACCAGATTTACAAAAAATTTACATGGTACTGGTTTTCTTCATAATCGTGTGCAAATGTTGCGGAAAACTCCATAGAAGTTTTGCTCACATAGAGCTGAAACAGTCAAAAGAGGGCAAGACAGTGAGACAAAACAAGTTTAGGAGGAATTTCAGAGGCAGAAGTCTATACGCAAAACAATATTATTTAGCAGTGTAACAGCACATGAGAAGCCGAACTCTGGAGATATATTCAGAAAAGGCAATTTAGGTGTGAATTAAGTGAAAACAAAGGGAAAAAATTTCTGTACTGTATGAGTGATCATGGCCTACATGACACATTGCAGCTTGGGGTATGCCAGGGTGTCACTTATTGGTCACTCAGTGCTGGCTCGAAAGTGTTACACAGCACTAAAAGAAGATGCTGTTGCAAACGGAACTGACTTATTCACCAACTGTCATCGCAGCATAGCCTCCATATAAACAGTGTCTTTTTTATCCTAATCGAATGACTAGTCTTTATTTATTGATGTGTGTTGGTTTGCTTTTTTTGGCTATTAATATTTTTTTCCTTATTTAATATTTAACTCATTAATGACGATATAAAATGACTCAGTTTCAGAATAGATTCATGAAATTTGTGTGTAAGGAAAATGAATAAGCAATTTAAACTTGTCACCATATAAAATTGCAGTAAAGCTCTGGATCCACCACAACCCTGACCAGAATTAAGCACTTATGAATGAATGAATCTTTTTTCCCCAAATAAAGGGTTCCAGGAGTTTACTGTATAATATCAAACATGATATGGAACAGACATCACCGCTGGGCTGCTTTGAGTCTAAAATTAAGACGCATTATATATAACTGATTGATTTGCGATTTTATGGCTGAGAAACGCAGCTGAAACAATAAATATAGTTTTTGGGTCATTTTACTTCACAACACACTTGCGAAGGTAATCTGCAAACATGTATATGTGCATATATTCACATCAAATTTAGACACACAATCTTTTGTCTTTGTACTTATAACTGACCCTGATCCTGACCCCTTCTGCTTTCCGGATCTGCCTGATCCATCCTGATGTCCTCGGTATGGTTGGAGTTATCACTTTCTCCTGTAGAGGATGGCACCATATGAACTGCCTCAACATACATCTAGAACTGTGAAGATGGCGTTGGGCTGCTGTTGACGAGCGGTTCTGCTACAATGTCATAGGACATAAATTACCACGAACAGTCATAAATGAACAACATTAGTACTTTGTTGCAAAACTGTTGTTGGCAATTACAACTTCAAGATGTCTATGGTAAGACGTACAATATTGTGGTTCAATTTTAGCCTATTCCTCTTGTCAAACCATCTTCAATACCCCAAGGTTATGATGGTGCCTCTGATGGACTTGTTATTTCTTTCATAAATGAGCCATAGGCCATACAAGGCCTTATTAAGTTATTTTGGCTGTATGTTTGAGGTTGTTGTCTTCTTGAAATTCTCTCCATTTACTCATGATGACATGTAAAGCCCCAGTACTGTTTGTAGGGAACGGAACCCTCATATCATGATGCTTCTACCTCCATGCTTCACTTTTACTTTCATTCATATACGTACGTACATATGAGATCATAGCTCTTCTTTGTCCAATGATGATGAGCTAAATTATTGCCAAAGTGTTCTATGTTTTGTGCGACTAGAATACTTTCCAAAAGAATTCTGAGTTGTCTAAATGCTTTTTGACATGCATCTCCGTGCTGTTTTTTTTTTTTTGCATGGGGTGTTTGAATGGAGATGATTGTGGTGCAGTTCATTGCTTGTTCTCTAAGTAACTGTTGTTCCTGCTGCTTTCAGGTCATGCTGCAACTCATTTCAAATGTCTGCTGACTTCACTCTTGCCTTCCTTATCATTAGTCTGATACCGCATTGCCAAATCTTGTGTGGTGCACCAGTACAGGGGTGGTTAGTTGTAGTTCCGTGAACTTTCCACCTGCACTTGTACTGACAGTGATGTTTAAGTTATTTGCTGGGGCTATGTAGCTTTTTCCATTTGTGATATTTAATGATGTGGTTCCTGAGAACTTGTTTATGATTAAGAATACATACATTTTCGTGCATATTTATAAGTACAAACAAGTTTGTTAATGGCAGTGGTAGCTGGTATAGCTGGTATAGCTGGTGGTAGCTACCCAAGGGCAGGGGTATATCAGTGGTTAAGATGTTGGACTAGTGATCAGAAGGTCATGAGTTCAAATCCCAGCACTGCCAAGCTAGGTGGGCCCTTGAACAAGGTCCTTAACCCTCAACTGCTCAGTTGTAAGTCGCTCTGGATAAGGGCATCAAATGACATGTTAATGTGTGTAAATTTGAAGTGGATATATGCACGGGAAGTATTAGTAGTAGTGTAAGTAAAGCTTTAAAGGCACAATACATGTATTTTTCTAGGTAAAAGATACATGCTAAATGTGTACACTTAAGCGGTACTAACCCGCAACGATAAGGAATGGCATTGCTTAGATCCCTTTTTTCTAAACTTTAATTAGGCTAAATGACACTAGCAGTGGCAGCTCAGTGGTTACGCCTTTGGATTACTGATTGGAAGTTTGTCCCAGCACTGCAAAGCTGTCATTGTTGGGCCCTTGAGCAAGGCCCTTAACCCTCAACTGCTCAGCTGCATAAATGAGATAAACTGAACTTTCACTTCTGCAAGTCGCTCTGCATGTGAGCGTCTGCTACACGCCATAAATGTAAATGATGTTTACAGTTTATAGTGCTATTTTTCTTCACTATGGAAAAATAGTAGGCCTACGCCACCTAAGGTGACTGCTAAGCTTTGCATCCTGTCCCACTGCGCATCCGGATCAATAATGTAGCATAATAACAGCAGGATTAATCTTTATTTATCTCCAGTGTGGTCAGCAAAATCCTCCTTTAAAACATGACCCGAAAAGTGTCCCAGCTCCAAGGAAATTAAAGCGCCATCGGCGACTGAAAAAAAGGGCAGATTTAAAGGGCAAGCTCGGTGCTGAAGTGCGGATGGGGCAAACCACACTAGCCGGAGAGGAAGTGAGAGAGAGAGAGAAGAGCAGCATCAGCTCGCATCCTGAAGCGCCTCCACGCACCACTGATATCTCACACACACACCGAGCACAAAGCAGCAAGAAGGAGCCACGAAAAGCACCCCAACCATGTCGGTAAACTGCACGGTGTGTCTGGGCCGGACATCACCGCTGGCTTTTACCTGGATGCGGATTTCTACAGGCCGCTGACTGAAACACCGCAACGTAGGCTGCGTTTTTTACTGTCTGCTCATCTTTATTTCAAAGACTACATCCGAATCCCGCATGCTAGACTGCACCAGGCTGGCTGTAGCCTGCTGTGCGGGATGCGGTGTAGGCAAACAGAGCATGTTAGAAGGCTGATTTGACTTTATTGTGCTGAAGGTTGAATAACTGATATTCTTGTTTAGGAATCGACGCTGTTTATTTTTGTGACATTCATCAGCGATTCAGTGCGGCGAAGGCGATTATTATTTTTATTACTGATATCATTTGTATTCAGGATATTTTACGTTTGTCGTGTCTGTGGACGTTATTGATTACTTAAGCGGTACTTTGAGGTGTAAACAAATGAGCATCACTAACGCGTCATATGAGGAGACGAGCATCATCACCGTCCGCGTTGCTGTTTCATTTTTATAACGATGTCTCGTGCAGCTCAGTGACGCAAGAAGACGAGTTTGTGTTTCCTCTTCCTTTTTTTTTTTTTTTTTTTTTTTAAAAAAAAAGAAAGAAAACAAAGTCTTTTTAATGTCATGCCTCAAACCTGCGTTTAGGCTGCGTAATAGCGCACTGCGCATTTTTAGAGCACTTGCGGTACTAGGATATGAGTTTAGTTATTTGGCAGTGTGCATGTCGGTACTGGAATGCAGACATGTTGGAGGTCAGAAGTGCTGAGTGCGCGGATTCAGGATGTGTTATGTTATGTTTTGTAGTTTGCATTAGGTCTGTCCCAGCAAACTTGCTCGAGTGGTGATGGGAAACACGATCAATTCGCTGATTCGGCTCTTTCAAACAAACCTGAAAGTGACTCTAGTACCAAACGCGCCAAAATTTGATTCACTACCAACAAAGTGTGTGTGTTGTATAATGCATAACACCAGTTATTCTTATAAAGGTACCAGTTTCTGTTTAATTAGTTCATCGTCACTAATTATCTTCGCTTTGTCCTGGTCAGGGTAACACCTGTCCCAGGAACACACACTTGGATGTGATGGCAGAATACACACACATCCACTCACATCTAGGACCAACATTATGGGGCCAGATAAGTAGCCAATCCACCTACCGGCATGCTTTTATGAGGTGAGGGAAAGAACCGAAGAACCCAGGGTAAACAAGGACCACAAAGAGACCATGCACAGAAACTCCACACAGACTCTAACTGTGCTCAGGTTTGAACCGGGTACCCTGGATCTCTGAGGTGGCAAAACGACCTACTACACCACTGTGTCGCCTGTTAATTAAACAAGCAGCAATTTTCTGTTTTCTGTTTTATCATCACTGTCAAACTCAAGTTTCACCTTGATCTAGAGATATTTTAGTCCATCATTTACATATAGTTGGTCCCTGTGCAACACTTCGGGAGTAAATTGTTTCATGCTGATTATCATGCATGCTTCAGCTTTTTGCGAAGGTAAACGTATTAGCTCATATTAAAATGTTTGAACTGTCAGTAAGCTGCGAGAAATGATGATAAAGGGAAAAGTGCCATTATATATAGAGCAAGAAATAAACCATGCCTTCACACATAAAATCACTGGATGAACACAAACATCATCTTTCTATTTAGCATGTTAATATTATTTGAAGTGTGATTTCTTTCTTTGCTATCATTTACAGAAATTACCTATGTGCAATCGCAGGCCTGCTTTCCATAATGTGGATGATCTGTAGGTTTTGACCTCCAGATTTTGATCAAATAAGCCTACTTCATGTGTTAATTGATTTCCTGGGACCCCACCAGTTTTCTGTCCTCTCATGACACCAGGGATTAAGCATGGGGTTTGTGTGTGTCAAATTTGAGAAATTTCTTATCAGTATTTCACCACTGTAATGACTTGCCTCAAATCAGCCTATATGGATTTCACTAGTTGCAACATTGGCCAGAACTTTTACGGAAGCATTTGGTCTTTCGCATATGGCCTCTAAAGAAAAAGTGCAATTACGTTTACAGTAAAAATATGTGAAAGTCATGACTTCTGTGTGAAAGCATTTACAGTAAACATGTGTGAAGGCACTTATTGTGTAGGCTACAGTATATTCCAAGCTTTCATATTGTAAATATGTCTGTATAACAACATCTTATAGCAAAGAAAAAGATTTCTATTTATGTGAAAATAGTAGCCCAGATAAATCACTATAAGAGTCATAATTAATCAATTCAATTATACTAACACTAAGGCAGTGCTTGGCAAAAAAAAAACAAAACATGTGGCAGTCTTATCTTATGTGTGAAAGTGCCACAGATGGCACCATATGAGCCACTCAGCTGTTCATATGGTGAAGTAATCTGCAGTTCAGAAGTTTCAGCCCAATACCAGGAACTGTTTAATGTCATCATTTACCAAAAGCTAACTGAGAATTGTACTTGGTTGATCCTTACTATTTAAAAATATATTTAGCAGTCTGTAAAATAATTTTGTCATTGATATTCTGTCCATACACTATTTGCATTATTTCTTAAAATAATCGTTTTATATCATATATTTAATTAAAATAGCTGTGTATGTACACTAAAGTTAAAACACAGTGCTTTATGCTTTTAAAGAGTAATATGTGATATTGATTCAATTAGTAGGGTTCTGTATGCCTTATACATTACTGACACTGCTTCAAGTCACAAAGAACATACTGTACATTATTTTTTGACAAAGTTGTTTTTGATAAACAGTGAAATTAAATGTTCTGGTTAGTGGACTCAAATGTTTGTTTCCTATTCTCCTGACTACCACAGTAGTAAATCCAAAGATGGATCAATTTTTAATTTGATAATATCTTTTCTTTCAGAAGGAGGGAAGGAAGGCAGACGCTCATAAACGGTCCGAGTACTTTGTGAACGCTGCGTCAGCTGACCTCACCCACCAACGAACATGTTATCCATCTTGGCTGCAGGCTCTGTGTTTTTCCCGGGACTTTTCCTCTTGTCCAAGCAGTGTCTAAAACGGCTGCCTGGTCTAAGATGGAGCGAGGGGGATGCGGTCATGGTGTCAGCCAGGTAAAGTACACAGTCCTTTAGAATGGGCAATGATCCTAGTGATTTTGGTGTTCATTCATAGAGTAATGCAAGATTGTACAAGTTAGGAAAAACATTATAACACTCTAACATATACGAAACATACACCAGGGTGGTGTCATCCGTCCAAGCTGTCATGGCCTCCTCAGCTGGTTACATCATCTCAACTTCCTGTGACGACATCATTGAGGATCAGTAAGTTGTTATTTAATGGAATTGATCTTTATCAAATTATAAAAATGATTCAAATATATATATATTTGGTATTCCCCTTTCAGCAGATAGTGTGAATCTGTAATTAGTAATACAGAAAATGTATTGCAGCATATTAGAAGGATAAACGGATTTTCTAGATCATTTATGGATTCGTTTTTGTGTCACACTAGTTATGTAAGTATATAATTAAATAAATGTGAGGCTAAGCCATGCGTTTTGATGGCCCTAAGTACCAATGCAGCTACTGTAGTGTTAGGTTGGGGAATCATTTCTGTGCCGTAATGTTGGTGGTGTCATGTATGATATTAGGTCATGCATATTTATCCTGAGGAAACTAGTTACCGAGAGTAACGCCACTTCAACAGCAAGGAAGAATGTCAACTGTTTTGATCAGCTATGACGTTGAGAGGATTTTATATGATTTACCAAAATTTCAGATCAACATTTTAAATTCTCTAGTACTAAAATAAAGCCTTTTTATTTGACGGAGAAACATCTCTTTAAAGCAGCAGGTCTTTAGAAACATGAGCGCCATGTGATTTAAAGAATATTTTCTTTCAGGCACTGGCTGACCACCTCCTACATTCTGTTTGCTGTGCCCTACTTCGTGTACGATATATACGCCATGTTCCTGTGCTACTGGCACAAGCTTCAGGTCAAAGGTCATGAGGTGGATAACGGGCCCAAGTCCAAGTCTGTGGCCCTGAGCAGCTACCTCCGCAGGGAGTTCCTCATGGTCTTACATCATGTCGTCATGGTCACCGTGTGCTTCCCTATCTCCGTGGTAACTGTCGTCATGCATGTTTTTGTTTGTGTAGTTATCTGTAAAAAGAAAATCTAGGGCCTCATTTTTGACCTAGATAAATCCAGCATTAGAACAGAAAGCAGTCCTGGGTTTTCTACACATCAGAGGCTATTTTTAAGTAAACATGGGATCACAATTGTATGTTTTATCACATCTTGAAAAACAAAGTAAATGGTTTCTGTCCGGACTAATGACCCTGTACAATTCCACTGACCATTGAGTGTGCTGTAGGCCTTAGAAATATACTTAGGTAGCCATTAAGCAAAGTTTTTTAAATATTGATTTCAAATCTAGTTGTTTTTCTGTTGTGAAACATGCAGTCGTAAGTGTCATTTCAATTCTCAGACTCTAAGTGTGATTTAGAGTGTCATTTTTCTCATGTTAGACCTTTCAGAGAAGGAATTAGAAATAAGAAAACTAATGATTCTAATGAAGAAACATGAATCTCGAAGTTACTTAGGAAGCTTGCTCTGGTGAGTTGTTGCTTGGCATTCTATGTGTTAACAATGTGATGTTTTTCCTTTCTCAGTTCTGGAGGCAGGGGAAGGGTGATTACTTCCAGGGCGTCATGTTCCTAGCTGAGCTCAGCACTCCCTCTGTCTGCCTAGGCAAAATCCTTATTCAGGTACATTCATTATTGATTTGACAAGTGTTTTCCAGTCCATCCCTTTGGCCTTTTTAATACTTATTCATCACTCTCCCAGTCTTAAACAACAATGCATGCAATATTTAGCATACAGTACATGTACATTAATGTGCATTTATTAATGCCTATCCGGTTCCTTATGCAGTTTTTTTCCTCGGGGACTTTGCTAGCGTAGTCTCTATCTTATTCATTCGGCATCTAAATCTCTTATAAAAATTTGTTTGTGATATTGTCTGTTGTTAAATATGCTATCCAAATCAAATTGATTTGAATTTATAGCATGGTCATATGGGACATGAGGCAATTAGCTGATGCAAGGAATATAAGGTCTCTGCAAAGGTCATTAATCACTTTAAGGCTTCATGAGAAGCTTTGCCTCCCCTAAAAAAATTTTTTATTAAAATACAGGAATGAAATGTTTCTATAGTAAATTTGGAAATTTACTCTTGGAAATTTGGCATTTTGAAATTCAGTATTTTAGTGAATCAAACTATTTAAAAAAAAAATCTCACTGCAGAGTTTCCCTGTTAGTTCATTTAATGCAAACTGTTTTCAGTGAACAGCACAGTGTGAATGGAAATCTGTGAAGCACGTAAATGCCCTGCCAAGAGAACTCCATTGACAGGCCTTCAATGGGTTCCTAACGCAGGTTCATGTACACCGGGTTTCAGTTGGAGCAAATAAGAACATTCATTGGACAACAGGCCTCTAATATGCGATTTGTGTCCCGCCCAGACAAACGGCTTCACTTTGAGTCAGTCAGTGTGTGGGCGGCTGGGTTTTGCATAGTAATGAAACAGATAAAACAGATGAACATCACAGATGAAACAAATAAAACATAATGCATACAGATATATACTTCAGTGACAGACACCTGTGCTTCCCCATTTTTAAAACCACCAGCCACCACTGTGTCTCTGTATGCCTGAGCAAAACCAAAATAGAGCATGTCAGTATGCCAGCCCTGACTTGAAAGGCCTAGTGCACTCTCAAGAGATCTTGGAGCTAGAGTGCATATGCAAAAAAAAACAAAACCCAGATTTACACTTAGAAATGTGTACATTTATACATTTAGAAATGGTGGGTTGTTTTTAGTATATCCTCGTAAGTTAAGACAAGCATGCGCACTAGATATAATAGCCTCCTTTATATCCCTGCAGCCTTTCATGTAGCAGGCACGTGGCCAAGAGTCTGTGTCTGTATGTAACATGGCTGAATGTGTGTCCCAATTCTCAAGAGCACGCAGAGGACACAGTGTTAGATAGATGTGGTGGGTCAGCTGTATGCCACATAAATAATGCTTTGGGGTTATTTCTACATTTATGCAGGTGGAGGATGTGTTTATTTGAGAAGTATGATTTTAAAATGGACATGGACAGAGGTCATTAATGTTCTACTAAATATTTTTTTTAATTTACTTTTACATTTATGACTTATTCTAAGAACATACATTCATCGGTTCCTTTATCGTCATACTTATACTAGATAGGAACCCCCTTGGCTCTCAGTACAGCCTGAGTTCCTCATGGCAAGGATTCCACAAGGTGTTGGAAACATTTCTTTGAGATTCTGGCCTATGCTGACATGACTACCCAACATATTTGTTGCAAATTTGTCAGCTACACTTTTCTGCAAATCTACTATGTCCCAAAGGGGCTGGGGAGGCCATTAATGTACAATGAACTAATTGTCATGTTCATTGACCCATTTTGACACACTTTATGCTTTGTGACATGCTGGAAGTAGCCATTGGGTAAATTGTGTCCATTAAGGGACACATGTGGTCATTCAACAATACACAGACAGGTTGTGGCATTTAGGCAATTCTCAACTTGTATTAAGGGGACCAATGGGCCCAATGCCAAGAAAACATTCCCCACACCATTACTCCACCTCCACCAGCATGGACTGGTGACAGCCTGAGTGACAAAGCAGGCTGAGTCCATGGATTCATGCTATTGATGCCAAATTCTGGCCTTATAATCTGCATGTCACAGCAGAAATTGAGATTCATTAGACCAGGTGTTTTTTCAATCTTCAACTGTCCAGCATCAGTGAGTCTGTGCCCACTGTGGCTTCAGATTCCTGTTTTTGGAGTGGAACCCAATGTGGTCGTCTGCTATTGTAGTCCATCCATCTTAAGGTTTACCGTGTTGTCTGTTCTGAAATGGTTTCCTGAACAGTACTGTTATAAAGCGTGGTTACTTGAGTTGCCATAGCCTTCCTGTCAGCTCAAACAAGGTCTGGACATAGTCTGGACTCCCTGAATGCTTTTTGTTTGTCGCACCATTCTGTGTAAGCTCTGGATTGTCTTGTGTATCAGAGTCCCAAGAGATCAGCAGTTTCTGAAATATTTAAACCAGAATATCTGACACCAATAACCATATTATGGTCAAAGACACTATGATCACATTTTTTATTTTTTTTCCCTCATTTTTGATTGTATTTTGTTGCTAACTGTGCCTCATTACTTCACTCCACTTTTTATTTTTGTGATTGTTTTGTAATACCATGCCTTCTTCAGACTGTAGATGCTAATCACGGTCTCCTACATTGGAAAATCAGGAGTAATACATAGAAAAATATTATAAGGAACAGAATTGGTGACTGAAGTTAAATGATTTTGCAGACTACATTATGAAGGGCTGATCACCATTCTACAACAGTGGTAACATTTTTTAGATAAACATGCACAACATTAGCAAATTCTTCAACACAATGATTTCACCTGTATCAAACCTAAGAAAGAAAAAAGCAACCAGTCTAATTACAACCTAAAACCAGGCTAATTATAACCTGGGTGTACAGTATATGACTGCAAATCATTTACGATTAAAGTAATCAGCGCTAAGATGGTAGTATGTGATGAAATACATCTGTTCGCTGTATTTCTCAGTAAAGGTGTGCACACTTTTCACCAAACAACGCACCAAAATTCTTTGCATTGCAGGGTACTATGGGATTGACAGAGTGCACTGGATTTCTCCATTTTCAGACACCTCTTCAAAATGGCAGACCCCAAAGATAGGCACTATATAGCGAATAACACATTTTGGACCCAATGAAACTTTACCATCTTTCTTTTCCTTCATTATTCTCACCCCCTGCCTCATTTCCCCCATATGTTTAATTCAAACTTGCACTTTCTCTCAGTACAAGCAGCAGCACACGCTACTTCACAAAGTGAATGGAGCTCTCATGCTGGTCACTTTCTTCATCTGTCGAGTCCTTCTCTTCCCCTACCTCTACTATGTTTACGGCAGGTATGGGTCTTCATCTCCCCTCTTCTGGCTAGTTCTCTCTCTTTCGTTCTCTTTCTCACTCACTTCCCTTCCAATTTATAAAATTCAATGGGTATATATATGGAAAAACACACGAAAGATAAGCTCTTTCTTTGTTTTGCTTTTACTAATGCCATTTTATGGCCTTCTGTTTATGTGAGATTTTCTCCCCAATCTTTCCTTTTTCAGGTACGCATCTATCCCTCTTTACCAGGTCCCTCTTGCTGTGCCGTGGCAGTGTAACTTGGGTGCTGCATTGCTCATGGCACCACAGCTCTACTGGTTCTCCCTCATCTGCCGTGGGGCTCTGCGCTTGTTCACTGGTGGCTCCCCACGTTCCCGTAGACCCACCTCTCCCTCCAAGCTCCTCACAGATGGACAGACATCTTCTCAGCCAGCCAATGGCTACAGTGGTCGGGTGGCCACTCTAGACCCGCCCACCACCATGATCCACTAAGAAAGGCACTCAGCTAATGAACAAACGTATGTGTGTGTGTGTGTGTGTGTGTGTGTATGATTTTTGAGACTAAATGGGTCACAAAATGAGCCTGAATAAATTAACTGTGAAGAAGAAGACAGCTAAAATAATCTGAGGAAAAGAAGCGACACTGGATCTGCAGATACACGAAGTGTAACAGAATAGATGTACTACAGCAGTACAATAAAGCACTCTTTCTAGCTCCAAGACCCATGTACTGCTTATAGGACTGCTTTAATAGACATATAAGAGCTGTGCTCACAAAAAAAGAGACTGGAATGAACTTTTTTTGCAGTTGTGTTTGCACAATAGGCAAGCCTATGTCAAATGCACATGTTTGAACAACTGAGGCAATATGCGTCATTATTATGCATTATATGACACTAAATGGGTTATAATGACTGATTAGCTAGGCATGTATTGCTTTTGTGCAAGAAATAATACATTTAATGATGATTAGACATGACTGAAATTTTCATTGAAAAATCCAAATCAAAATGCAAATATTTTCAAATAAAAGTTAGGCTTCTCTAAAACCCAACTGGCAATAAAACCTAAATTGGTTTCATAAGCAAGATCTAGCTTACTCAAAACAGAGATTAAACACACATCTGCAAAGGCATCAACCACTACAGAGCTTTTTCAACCTCTATAGAAAAACCTTTCTGGAATGTATTATTTTGTACATGCTAGTTCCTTGTTTTTAGACAGCCTGGCTGAGCTTAATAACCGAAGCATAAAAAAGGTGAGATGCTACTCAAAAGTCCTGTCCTAAGGCTTTATGGAGACGTTGACTTTAAGGCAGAACATTCAGGTAGATCTTAACCAGCACTATCAACTGTATCTATCTATCTATCTATCTATCTATATATATACTACTTGTATATACAAAGATAAAATAGACAACCTTACATTTATAAGTGAAAAACAAATGATCAAATATATCGCTGCCTTATCCTTTTTGTAATTTTGTGTCATTTTAATTTATCTATGCTTTTTGGTTATAGGAGAGTATTTAAATAAATTTAAAAAAAAATTAAGTGTGGACAAGTCAGAGGGGAAAATGTTCTTTTAACAGTTTTATTTATGCTTAGTCTTTGATGACAGTCTTGTTTGTTGTAAGTTACAATTTATTTATTTATTGTTTTGTAAACTTTACTTTTTTTTTTAGTGTTCTGTCCACTCAGCCCAAGATTTATGTTCATTATCATACTGGTTATGAAAATGTATGTTGAAACTCATAGCCTGTATTGAATTCCTAAATTATTAAAGTTATGGACAAATGACCCTACAGTAAACCTGAAATGCTTGCAACTGCTGACTTGCTTTTCAGTTTTTGGAATGGAAATGGAATAAACTACATACAGGAGGGAAACAACATCTGGCAGAGACAGTGTTCAGTGTGGTGCTTACTTTATCATTTAAGAACAATCAATCAATCCACCAAATTTTTAAAACGTCTGTATAATTTGCTGATTGAGAAACAAAACCATTCAACTGTTCACAATGGCTGGGGTAGAACCAAGGGTCTAAAGCATTTACAGCCTCTAAAATCTACCCCATAAAAACCTTTCACATTAAAAACCTTGTAGAGGTGCGCATTGGGACTGGGATCCCACAGGACCAAACAAAAAAGCAATTAAGGCCACATTCATTAGCATGGGAGTGTATTGATTACTTGTGCCACATAAAGCATTTAACTCATTCATTCATTCATCTCCAGCAACTGCTTTATTCTGGTCAGAATCACAGTGGTTTAAAATCTGTACATTATGTACATTTATATTTTGGGAAATAGCACCAAATCTGTTTGTTAGGAAATATTGCATGTATGACAGAAAAGTAATGGCCAGAAGTGGTCGGAATTCCTCCTGAAGTAGGATTAATAAAAGGTGTTCTGCACACACCTACCTGAGAGCCTGTTTTACCTCTCAAAACCAGTAGGTTCTGACCTACATTTTTGTAAATTTTGTAAATAAATGATGTAGGTGGTAATATATTAATATTATAATTAATATACAAAAAAAAACTTGTGAAAATACAGTAACTTCCTTTATGAAACAAAAAAGCAGACAAGGGAGGAAGGAAATTAGTGGTGCCAATGCAGAAAACCATATCCTTCCAAGTCAAATGAAATTTAGTGCCTGGGTTGCTACGACAGACAATTCAAAATGCTAATATTTCAAGCGTTTGGAGATAAAACATTGAGTACATTGTTCATTATAGAAGGCAAAGACTAAACAAACAAACCAAAAAAAAAAGCTCCTAGTATTGCCTTTTGTGTGCTAATTGGTTTATATAACCCTATCATAACTGGGGTTAATTCAATTCTAAAATTATTGCTACACATTTATGAAAATGGGCAGAATATTATTATGAAAAACGAATAACACAAGTAATGACTGTTAGCAAGAGAAGACACAGTATAATTTTTATACTAACAGGCTCAAACAAGCAATGCAATTTCTTTCTACACACTTCTACGTTAATATTTAGTGAAGCTTTACCTGGACTGATTCTCTTTCTGTAATGTCTAACAAGGTTGTTCTTAGATTTGGTTGGAAGATATTCTTAGATTTACAAATGTCTGCTGCCCTCTTCAGTTCACACCACAGGTTTTAAAATCTGGAAACAGAAATGGCCAGTGCACAATTGATGTGGAGGTCTTGTTGAAAGCTCCATCTATAGCCAAGTCTTAACCAAGCAAAAGTCTTAATATTTTGATATTTGGCAGAATGTATCATTCCACCAACCTTCCCAACTGCTCCAAGCATCAGTGAACCACTCTCTATTTTAATTTACACAAATATTACAGTTTTAGTTAGCAGATATGATATATTATGCACACGCACCCGGCCATCTCTGCAATTTCTGCTCTTCTGCGGGATCGGACAAGACGGGTTAGCCTTTGCTCCCCTCATGCATCAGTGAGCCTTTGGCACTCATGACCCTGTTGCCATTTCACCAGTTGTCCTTCCTTTGGGCCACTTTGGTAGGTAAAACCTACCACTGCATACCGGGAACATCCCATAAGACTTGCCATTTTGGAGATGCTCTGACCTAGTCATCTAGCCATCACAATTTGGCCCTTGTCATAGTCGCTCAGATCTTTACGCTGACCCATTTTTCCTGCTTCCAACACAGCAACTGTGCTGGAGAACTGACTGTCCATTGTAACAATAGTCACCTCACCTGTCAGTGAAAGTGTCATCTGTCAGTATTATCGTTATAATTGTTATTGTATAATGTAATATTGAATCAGTATTGAGATCTCAAGACTTCTTATTCACTGCTCCTATAAGAAGCAGCTCCATCCATCCCGCTTTATCCATCTGGGTCACGGGGGAGCTGGAGCCAATCCCAGTATCCTCGGCCAAGAGGCGGGGTACACCCTGGGCAGGTCGCCAGTCCACCACAGGGCCAACACACAACTCGCGTTCACACCTATGAGTATGAATTAGTTGACCTAATCTGCATGTCTTTGGACTGTGGGAGGAAACCAGAGCCCCCGGAGAAAACCCACGCATGCATGGGGAGAACATGCAAACTCCGCACAGAAAGGCACCCTGGGCGACCCGGGGATCAAACCCAGGACCTTCTTGCTGTGAGGCGACAGTGCTAACCACCGTGCCGCCGAAGTAGCTCTGCAAACAGAAATGCCATTTATTTAATGTCCATTGCTGTAGAAGTGTCTCACCACTGGAAACTCATTCTGATCACTTTGTGCTCGATAAAGTGATCATCCAGTCTTGGTTTCTGTGCAAAGGTCAGAGACAACCCATTTTCCATAATCAAACGTAATCAGTATTAAAGTTCAAAATTCCAGAATTTCACATTCTGTGATTTTTCATTAAAATAGCTAGGGTAGGTAATTTATTTTAGAAGCTTTTTTGGTTATATTTCATGAAATTCTCTTTACATCCTGACAGTAATGAATAAATCAAATTCTTTGACAATAAAAAGAAAAATATCAGTCATCTGTGGCAGTCGAGGGCTGTAATAGGCCTGTCCACTCATTTCATTCAGTCCAGATACAATGATTGGACAGCCTACTTACCTGTCTAACTACCTACCTGCGCACACTCTCCTGTACACTCATTGCGTGTGACTGAAGTCTTCCACAAGGCTAGGCAAATATATTACAGACATACGGCTAAATCTAGCAAGCTAGTCGACAGCTGAGAGTACTAACAACAGCCATGTTTACAGTCATCATGGTAATGTTAGGTGTTTTCTTACATGTAAATGAGACATGGGGTAATTGGATATGACAACATTGCACGTGAGATTTTTTGGATGGACACTTAAAAATAAAATCTCTAGTATACTCTTGCTGGTTTCTCCAGAATTTCCTACTCTAATTTTAGTACATTTTTTCATAATCAAATGGTCTTAAAACAGTAAAAACAGCATGAAATCTGTAAATATTATATTTGTTTTTTTGGACTTTAATATTGGTCTACATTAATAAGTACCGCAAGGCTTATTGACCAAAAATATATAATGCTGCACCTTGAAAAACATTTTTCTGCCGTTATTTTGGTTCCGGAAAAATATTAACAGCTAAAAACTACTATAGCTGACTATTAATTAAACTACTTTAGGTCTCCTTCTGACACCATGTCATTAACAGTAAACAGTTCTGGGTTTTCCACAAAGTCATGCATTAAAATTCTAAAACTTTTCTATTCTTCCCTTACTTATTATTATTAATTTATTTTTCAAAACCAAAACAGAACTGAATTAAGGACTTTCCTTCCAAGAGTAGCTTGTTGTGTAGTTTGGTGGCACTAGAATATACTGCAAATGTGTTTTGATATGCAACAGTAAGTTATTAGGGTAATAGGGCATGATTTGTTTGTTAATTTCATTTCTCATTTCCTGTGAAACCCTATAACCTTAATCAGTAACACTACCAGTCAAAGGTTTGGACGAGAAAAGTTAAGCTAATCAAAACCATCTCATACCAACAGGCTTCATCCAATCCAGACATGGAGTCAGGTAGTTGAGGCATCTTGCTGTTAAAGTGAAAGCTGAAACTCATTTATCATCAAAAGTTTGTCATCAACATAAGCCATTTATTCAGCTGAATAACATTTTGCCCGATATGTCTTTCATACATTTCACGTTAACACAATCACTCATATCCAAAAAGGTGTTTAAACCTGATTGTAAAAAAAACTCAAAATAAACAAAGAAACAAGTTCTTAAAAATCAAATGGATCGTACGCCCAAAATAAGGGCGTGACCCAAACTTGTCCCCGTTCCTCCATACTCGCTCAGTATCTCCTCTGCCTGGGGCTGAAGATGGTGCTGGGGTCGCTGTCTCTCTCCCTCTCCTTGTCTCTTTCCCGCTGACTGCTGGGAGACGAGCGCCCCCGTGTGGATTTCTCGCTTTTGAAAAGGTCGCGACCCGTCCTGAGGATCTGTTCTTCAAGCTTTTGGTGGCGCTTCATATCGGAGAGCACCTTGTCGAGCTGAGCTGTTCGCTTCACCGTGGAACGAGCGGAGGAGCCTGAAAAGAGCAAGAGATTATGTGATATCGCCAAATACACACAGACATAATCGCTGTTGTAATTAGAAATGATACTTTTCTGGTGATTTCACTGTTTCCTTGCAGAGAATCAAATACAGAAAACGGACATGGTGGAAGTGCTTTAGTTCTGGCACAAAAGCCGGCTTAGGGTCCTGTGATGAGCAAACCAAGCATCCATGAGAAAGACCAGTGTTGTGACTCGAAACTTCTGTTACAGGAAATACTTAATAGTGGGTGGTGTGATATGATATGATGAGCCACCCCAAAGCTGACTCCTGGAGCGTTTTATTACCCTTATACCACAGCGATTTGCCAACTACTCCTTTTTTTATTATTATTATTTATTATGGAACAACACACGTCATACTATTTTATCCAGTCATTCTTCCCTTTAATGAGAACAACACTGTGCATTTTGAATATTGCCCTTAAGCTCATACCTGGTGTTCTGCGCCGGCCAAGGAAAGCATTCTTGGGAGTCATCGAGGTTTGCTCTTCATCAAAATCAAACTCAGTGGGTGTGAGAGGCCTAGAAACAGAAAACAACCCCCAGTCTTTATACTAATCTGCCTTTCGGTGTCTCTCATCTAGTACACTGAGAGTGGCCCAATTTTACTAATATTTTCAAGTGAAACAACTCAGACGGTCTTTTATCAATGTATCGTGCTGGAATAATGCAAAATCTGCCTTCTGAGCAGAACCTCATGACTCTATACAGCCTGCTATGGTTGTGTCCTCAACAACCGTACTGACCTTTCATCCATGAAACAAACAGCCGTCTACGGTGTGACAAGATTGTCATAAATATATGTTTGCGTATAAAGTAAACAATATTAAGCCAAGAGGGTAGGTTATACACTACTGCTATCATATAATCAAAACATAGTCTTGAACATGTGCTACTAATCGCAAATTAAGTTTGCTGTTCGGAAACATTAAGGAGCTATACATTTCAAAATCGCACTATTAAAACATCACATATCGTGACATAACCAAATTATATCAAGTTATACTGACGTTATAGTGATTGATATATTGCCCAGTGCTGCCTAACGGTAACGTCTGGTCAGTGGTGCAGGATATTAACTACTGCCACACACACAATAGTTTAAGAATTCAAGTCCCTCGTTTCAGTATGATCATAAATTAATTATTCAGTCCCTCACTTCCTAAAAATAATAAACAGTCACCCACTTGCGCTCGCTCTCCTCCAGTTTGTCCTCGTCCGAGTTCTTTCCGTCTGCCTCTGGAGAAGGAGTGCGTGGTGGAGTTGGAGGTCTGCGAGGCAGAGGGATCCACTTCAGCTCCAGCATTTCCCCTTTAGCCAGCAGCTCATACAAGCGCTTGATCTCCTCAGGTGGAGGCATCCAGTTTTTATGGTCCTCCAGCTCCTCATCACTGTACGGGATTTCCCAGTCGTCTTCCTCCCGCCGGGTCTGAACTCCGTTGGTCATGTCTTTGTCCTCCTGTGTTCCCTCTTCCGTAAGCTCTTTGCTTTTCTCCTCATCTTAGAGAAGTGGAAGAGTTGAAATGTAAAATCTAAAATCAGGTTACACATCCGGAACAACCTGCTGTTTTCACAGATCGTTTTATATTTTAATTAACGTTTCCGTTGAGAGCAAATGATAATTTGTGGGGAGGAATGAAAAAGCATAGCAATAGAGATTATTCTTTTTAGTCTGTGTCTTCTGCATCAGCATTTAAATTGTATGTTAAATTGTAAATGCGATTGTAAGTGTATGTAGAGCACTTTGGTTTTAATTCATTCTTCAGAAAGTGCTTTATCCTGATGCGCATTGTTGGTGAATGCAGAGGATGAATCTCATGAACACTGGGGTGAGGTCGGGACACGTCCTGGAGGGGATGCCACTCCATTGCAGGGCATCAAACGCACACATAGGGGCAATTTATAGCAGTCAATCCACCTACTCGCATTTTTTTTTTTTTAGGTTGGAGGAAACCATAGAATGGAGCAGAAACCCACAGAGACACAGGAAAGTAAACAGAGCTCAGGATCAACCATGGAGCGCAATGTCTTTATTTGCGTCCACCTGAGGACAGGTGTCCATCCCAGGCGTACCAACGTACAGGATGCATGCAGGTTGTTTTCATACCTTTTTCGTCCTCTGTCATGTCCTCAGTTTTAGTGGCTTCTTCACTTTCTTTTTGAGTGTTCACTTCTGTGGATCTGTCCTCCTGCTCCCTCACACCCATCACCTCCACTCTGTCTGAGAGCGAGGACTCCGCTGCCTCCACTGCCTGCATCACACCTGCTGAGAGGACACGGCTAAACAGGGTCAGATCATCCCAGGGCAGCATGCATGCATCTCTGTATCTCACTCACACACTCATACACTCACTCACTCACTCACGCACTCCCTCACACACAGACAAGCACTCCCTCACACACACACACAGAGACAGACACGCACTCCCTCACACACAC
>JAQMYM010000006.1:2641950-2652664 GCA_030014255.1 Parauchenoglanis ngamensis
CGTATGTGGACATCTGACCGTCCCACCCGTACATGTTCCTTCCCAAACAGTTGTCACAAAATTGTCTAGATTTTCTTTGTAAGCTGGAAATAGCAGGTCCAAACCAGTTCTAGCTTGACGATGCGAGCTCCATGAAGACATGGTTTGCCAAAGTTGTTGCGGAAGAACTCGAGAGCCCTGACCTCATCCTTACTGAACACCTTTGGGATGAACTGGAACACCGACTGCGCACAAGACCTACTCAACCAACATCACTGTCTGACCTCACTAATGCTCTTGTAGCTGAATGACAAGGCTTCCCAGAAGAGTGGAGCTTATTATAATAGCTAAAAGGAACTAAATCTGGAATGGGATGTTCAGAAAGCACATATGAGTGTGATGGTCAGGTGTCCACAAACTTTTGGCAAAATAGTGTAATAATAGGGTTGTCACTAAGCTCTTTTTTTTTTTTTTAAATAAATAAAGTCACTAAGTTGGCAACACTTTCACAAATGAAGGCATGTTGAATTTGAAAGGGTTTGGTAAATCTATATGCACTATCGATCCTGCCAGCCAAACCGATCATATTAAACAGAAATAATCGCACAAGATAAAGCATGATTAGTCCTGCCAGTCCAGAGATCACGAGGTAGTTATATTTTTCATTCTTATAAAAGGAGTCGGCATTTAATAAGTTGATTAGTGCTGCCTACTGTTACGTTACGTAATGTGACCTCCCCGAACCTTAAATTCATATTGTCAGATGTAATGCCTTTCTGCTACCTATCTGCCTATTCACTTTGACTTCAGTTGTTCAGGAAAACTTTCTGTTGAGGCCATACAAGTCGTCTTTGAGGAACTGAGGAAAAAAGGTGAGCTGGAGCTCAGTAATCCCTTCTGAATTGTTTGCTTTCCTTCAAACACAGTCTCATGTCAACAATGTCCAGAGGTTCCAGTCTAAACGAGTTTATAAAACAGCATCGTCACTGTTGCTTCTGACCACAGGGAACCTGGAATGGATGGACAAAAACAAAACGCGCTGCTTAATCATGTGGCGAAGACCTGAAGAATGGGGCAAGCTGATTTATCAATGGGTGAGGTCTGCATACTGTTTACATGCAACGTTCAGAAGTGCCAGCGTTTCTGGTTTAACTAAAACATTTAAGGGTTCTGACCACTTACTGCAGTGATGCAGGAGACACCTGAAAAAAGAGCAGCCATTTATGCTTTTAGCATGGATCCATCTCTTCACCGACGTAGGTGAGGGTGGTGCGGTAAAAGTTTTTTAAGGCTTTTTTTCTTTTTGATGTTAGCACCTCTGCACATTGACGGATTTCACAGTAAGACATTTTTTTTTTGTTGTTTTGTTTTTTTTTAGAAAGAACCGTTCCAATAAATCATAAAGATGTAGTCATTTTATACTCTGGTAAATGTTTTTCATTTTTTGGCGTATTCTGTAGGAGCTCTCGTATTTAATGTACTACTTCTACAGTTTTTGCTGAACATTAATATATGCGCTAAATGGACACCTGAGCATCACACTCGTATGTGCTGGTTGAACGTCCTTTTCCAGATTTAGTCCCCTCTTTGCTGTTATAATAATCTCCACTCTTGTAGATTTTGGAGCGTGGCTGATTCAGCCACAATAGCATTAGTGAGGTCAGGCACTGATGCCAAGTTAGGAGGCCTGGGATTTAGTCGACATTCCAGTTCATCCCATTGGGGTGAACACTGGCAAACCATGTCTTCTTAATGCTACAGCCCCCAAGACATATTGTACAATTTTACACTTTAAATTTTGTGGCAGCAGTTTGGGAACGGAACATGTATGGGTGTGATGGTCAGGTGTCCACAGACTTTAGGCCAACGAATGTTGTCGGCTACATTTATTTCAGTACGGACGTTAGATATGCGGTAATGTTCAAGAAATTCAAACGTTCTACTGTTCATGGTATGCTAGCTTAGAAAATTTTGCAACAGCCTTGTTTTAAGGCACATTATACGAGGTCGTTATTTTAAACGGGACAGCCTGCTTAAAAAAAATACCTGTATGTTACCTGTAACCTTCCAAATTAGTGCTTAAAAATCTAGCAGTTTCCTGAACCAGTTAATTTACTGCTTATGCTGCTGTGTAGTTTTATGCCATTTAGAATGATCCTGTTTGAGACCATAGCTGTAAGAATGCTCTCTGATACCTCGTTGTATGATTTTCACACAGACACACTAACTGCCGATTCGGGTGGATTCTCTCTTTATTGTTCTTAGGTGTCTAAAAACGGCATGGTCAACTCGGTGTTTACGCTTTATGAGCTTTCTAATGGCGATGACACAGAAAGTGAAGGTATGTATACTGTGTGACCTATGGTTTTTTTTTTTTATCCAGAAGGATTCTTTGGCAGTTTCTGTCAGCATTGTTTTGCTCGGTGTACAATATGTAAATCAAAATGTTAAAATCCAGATTTTTGACACATAAAAAGTGCAAGATTGTTCTAGGAAGAACATGCGCCACGGCTTGTTTTGAGATTTGCCGGTACTCAGGACTTGACTTACCCAGGACACTTTCCATAGAGCAGTTCAATTACAAGTGACCCGATCTTGCTAGTCAAAGAAGGAATGGTAATCATGCGCGGTAGTAACAGGAACAAAGTAACATCTAATGACTCACTTTACAAGATTACAGCATGGCAATAGAGAGCATGTTGATGAACATAAAGCAGAGGGTGCGGGTTAATGGTATTTCTGCATCAGTGTTTCAATACGCTGCCAAATCCTCGGACATATCTTACTGGAATCTGGGCCGTGTACGCTGTTCAGTTTGGGCTGGGCAGGTGCTGTTTATTACAGACTGCAGTGATGAGGATGGAATGTATTGAGCATGGAGAGCATGGCCAGTGGATCGAAAAAAATCAAACCACAGGTTTATATTGATTAACTTTGTATCTGAAGTAACAACTTTCATAGGGACTTGTATGGTTGATATTTCAGGTAAGATGGATTTATAAAACGTGTAATTCTAAATAAACATTTTCCACCAAGGCAAAGTCTCTGATGAAGGGCTTTGTGGTTTCTTTCTAACATGACAAGCTGCATTCTATGGCTTAGTAATTTGCATGAGTGTAATAATTACAGAATAAAACACTTGGGGGTGTGCCGTTACAGGAAAACAGTCAACAATGGGATGGTGTAATGTGATCCAACATGAAACAGAGTGACTGGTGCTACCCTGACTTTGATTACTTTACTATATCAGCACCCAAAGTGTTCTTCACCTCTCATACAATTTGCAGACTGCTGCATTTATTAAAGGTTTCAGATCATGCTTTCTACCTGTTTACAGTCGTGTGTAGCGCTGTGGATTGTCCAGCAAACCAGTTCCTATTGTTACTTGTGTTCTATGAGCAGTTGTTCCCTCACCAGCCTCTCTTTCTTACTGAAAAATGCAGCTTGTGATGTTAACAAGAACCCACAGAGCCATTCTTGTTGAAGACTTTTCCCATGTTGGAAAACTTAGTGACCGGTTTATCTGATTCATTTGGAGCATTGGCAATACTGGTCCTGGTGTAAGTTTTCACTTTAGAAACGACGTGTTAGAACGAAAACATTAATACACCGTTTGCCTTTGAGGTGGGACTGTTGTCAGAACGTCTGTTTTAGAAAATTAATCGCCGCCTGAAGGATCAGAATCCGGTCGGAATAGGACCGTTGAGTATTTAGCTAAAATCTCTCCATAATGTAATCATTTATATAGCTCATGACTTCTACCAAGCGTAAAGAAATAGAAATCCAGTTAAGGTTTTTTTTTTTACAAATTCTTCAGAGCTCTTTCAAGGTCAGTCGCACTTAATGATCACGTACCGAAGGACATGCAAGCGAATGACCATGCGCTTCATTTCCCAGAGTTCCACGGGCTGGAGGAGTGGATGCTAATGCGTGCACTGCAGGCCCTGCAGGCTGAAGGCAAAGCGGAGATCATCACAATGGACGACGGAAAAGGAGTCAAATTCTTTTGATTTACCATATCGCATTTTTTCGGACAGTGTTGAGAAGAAGCCCAGTCTGGTCTCTTTTTGATCTGTTGGGCTCAGCACGCTGGTGGATGGGCTTGGATTTCCTGTCACAGATTTTCAAATGCAGAATCTTGCAAAAACAAATGTTTCAGTCTTAAGCTGTGATTGGAAATCCAGCCCAAAGTATCATAGCACTCCATTACTTAATTATTGCATTGAAAGTCATTATTGTGTAGATAAACCTAAGTACATTAATAATTTCCTTGTTGGGACTACTCTGAATTGGTGATTTTACACCTGACAAAGTGGAGATGACTTACAGGCCTATTCAGTGAGTTTGACATAGGATTTCACTCGCAGTCAAAGGGTTTCTGTCAACTGCTATGGCACATCAGGAAAAAATATGTAATGTAAGTCAGTTTGACTTTTTTCTTTTAGAGCTGTAAATTCTGTCAGACTCCCATTCTACTTGAATATCTCCTTTGTGTGCTACAATGAAACCTAAAATTCTTACTGGGAGTCAACTTGATGCTTCCTTTCAAAGACTCATGACGATACAAACCAGTTGTCCTTATGCCAGTTCTGGCAGTTTGGTTGCTGAAACTTTCCAGTAGCATTATCCTTCTTGTCTGTTGTCTGTCTCCAACCACCTTTTATACCATGATAATACTGTACAAATAAATAAGAGGGGTTTTCTTTTCTCCTGTGCATGTTTTTAATGTTTTGGGTTGATAACCAGAAGCAGACACGCCAATCATGATTACCTCAGTCTCTAATTCACAAGCAATCGCAACAAGTCTGCTTTTTGTGCTTCTAAGAGTAAAAGTGATTGTGTTCCATTTAGTTTTCGCTAGTGCGTAATGTCCTGGTGTTTAGTTAATATTTCAACATATTGTATTTTCCTTTTGTTTTAGTTTGAGGGCTATGAACCCAATTTGAAAACTAAAAACGGGGTTTAGAAATTCACAAATGACGACAAAAAATTGAAAGTGAAGATATGATAGCATCTGGCTGATGTCAACTCCTAGTGGCATAAAAAGGAACAAGTGACAGCAAATTCTTTGAAGCAAGATTGTCTTCAAAATCTAATAATAAGTACTGATGTCTAGCATTGGGTTAATGTGCATACCAACAGGATGTGAATCACTAGCTATGCTGCTGCTCTAAATCACGCGCTTTGGTGTGAGTGATTTACTCTTGTGCATTTGTACACTTTTCCACCTGATCTGAGCTGCATATTCCACATGGTTCAAAACGCAGGCGTAAAGAGTTTAATGCTAAACATGCATGGAATGGAATGTATCTAACAAAATTTGCCTGGATGCAGAATATTTGGTCTACTTTTCCTTCAGTACATATACAGTACTCGGCCAATGTCTTAGGCACTCAATTTTAAATACGAGATTTTGTTTTCTGCATTATTGTGTCATTAGAAGTGCGTTTTACATTTCCATACTTTGAAATGAAATGTTACAGAACAAGGTTTGTATGTCAGTAAAGAAAATAACATGTACAGGGTCAGCCTGTATACATTTTTTGGCTGACTCTGTATGTAAAGGGTCCGACATGTTTTTGTGATGTAAAAAAAAAAAAAAATGGAACGAAGCTAAATTGTAGATATTTTTTCAACTTTAATGTGAAATAACAACCAACCATTTTAGAAATGTTAGAAAGGAAAGAATCTGGTTGCATACATGTGCACTCCCTGCATGATCTCATTCCTCACATCTTGGGCTATGGCGATAGAGGGTGGCTGGACGGCGCCCTTTATCATGAAGAAATGATACCGGGTATAATTCTAATGTATGGTGCAAAAACAAGACAGGTTATCACCCAAAGGACACCATTAAGTGTGAAGTGTGGTGTTGGCAGTATATTTCAACTGGGACTGGAGCTAGACTCAGATCAAGCAAATCATGGTTAGCTCCAAATACCAATCTATTACACAAATTCTCAGGCCTTTGTTGGACATCTGATGATGAATAAAATGTCACCTTCCAGCATGACAGTGACACAAAGTCCAAATCCAAGTCAACAAAGCACTGGCTTCAGACGAAGAACATTTTAGAATGGCCCAATCAGAGCCCAGACCTCAATCCTATCAAAAACCCTGTGGAATGACTTGAGGGCTGTGCACAGGAGACTCACACATTGCTAAGTCAGTAACATTTTTGCAAGAAAGAGTGGAATAAATTTGCCAAATGAAGATATGCAAAGACAGTAGACTCTTACCAACTGAGTCCTGTTTTACAAGCAAAGTGTGCTTTAACAACGTATTAGTTAAGGAGTGTGCACACTTATGGAACCAAGTTTTGTAAGTTTTAATTTTTAAACCATTTCTGATCTTTACCTGTCAGCCATACTCTATGGTGGTGCCCTCTGTTGTACATGGAGATAAATACAAAAAGGATCATAAGCATATGCTTGCCTCTGATTTACACTATTTAGATTTTATTGGATTTATATTTTTAGTACATATTAATGGTATTTTAGAGCAAATGACATTTCAGTCTAGGCACCCTCTGTAGGAATCTATGGAACCTGTGGACTGGGGCTACTGTTTTTGCAGGTAAAAACATACATATCTCTTGTAAATCGTACACAGTGGAAATTCATTTCTGCAATTGATGCATTTGCTCAAGTTGTAAAAGTTATCCCTACCTACATGTGCAAATGAGTCATGGGATTTTTGGCTGATGGTCACAAAATTGTTGTCAAATCACCCTAAACCCCAATATTTATCAAAACATTGAGATTTGTAAACAGTATGGCAACTACATGCTCATTAATTCACATTTAATTTACAGCTGTAACTCGTGAATGGATGCATGGAATAAACTTTAAAGGCATGTTCAAGATGAGATTCTGAAGTCATGTGTCAACAGAAGATTGGGGTGTGGTCATCAATAAGGCAATGTAGAGTTCCAATAGATGTCACAGGACCTGTAAGTCCAATAGAGCTGAAATCTGTCTTTGGGTTAATCTGTAAATGAACTTCTAAGGATGACTAGGGCTGCAGATGAGTACTCATACTGACGTACTATGTAGTACACAATAAGCAGCATGCCATAACCGGTAGGGTGTCCAAATGCTCAGTGAGCATTTAATAGTAGTTAAACAGTACTGAATGATGGACTAGATTCATGATATGAAAAGGTACCACACTACACTATCCCGTAATTCTCATTATTCTGGAGAAGAAGAAGAAGAATTTCCCCTGGAGAAATGGCAGACCGAAGCAAAGCCGATTGCTGTAGGATCCAAGTGGTGATGTACAAAAGAAACAGAATATTTATATATAAACAGAATATTAAATATTTCTGCCATTGCAGGTTGTTGTTTTTTTTTTTACAGCACATGTGAATATAAGTTATTTGTGAACATCCAATTCAGAGGACAGGTAAGATGGTGGATCGTACGTCTGAATTTTGTCTTTACTACTCATTTGCATACTCATGGTATGCAGTACAGTAACGGTTGGGTACTAAGTACTTAACCAACATTAGTACATACTGAGTATTCAGATACAGACTAGGTTATTTCAACACATGACTGCCAGTTAGCTTTTAGCAGGCATTTAACAGGGATTAGCACTGAGCTACCATCAAAAAACAGCATAAAAAACAACAAAAAAAAAAACACAAGTAGACTCAATAGTGTTCTATGTAGCATAGCAGAAACTAGCCACTGGCAGTACTGTTTGAGAAATTGTGCTTGGACCCTGCACATCGTTGCTTGCAGCTAGAAATATTTTACTAGAGTTATAGTTCTGGTGAACAGAAATGGCAATTTGTGCAAGTTGTGGCATTTCCTTTTCTAATTATGCTGCTAAAAATGAGTCCAACATGTGAAATATCCCAGATTGAGTGGTGCTGTCTACATTATTTGCTTGAGGTTGTACATGCCCTGTTTCACTGTTTGTAATTATTAAAGAAACATGAAACATACAATGAAATCACAAAAAAAGCAGTTGCAGATGCAGTGTAGTGCAGCTAAGGCAAAAATAACCAGGGCAATACTGTTACATTTGGCAGTGAACTACATTTTTTACCAAGATTTAGAAGTCACAGTAACTATGTCACAAGTTGGTTTTTGCAGCACAAAGAGGAAGGTAGTCACAGGGAGCGGATTTTTCAAATTAAATCAGAATACAATGACTTCTGAGAAAGATCTGTTCTTGATATGTGCTCTCTAACTTGATCCTTCAGGCCTGTTAGGTATCATGTCTCATACCTTGCTTGAGCATGTACTAGAGTGCTATAAACAAAGGTGATTGGGGGGACAGGAAATTATAGTGATGGTTGACGAGGATGTTGACACACAGTAGGCATGGAAAGTATTCAGTTTTGCATGCGCACTATATAAAGTTCCCACATTTGGTACACGTAGCCTCTCACGTAGCATTGGCGGTATAGCAGTAGTGATAGATGTGGCAATCCCAGCTGACAGTAACATTAGGAAGAAGGAACATGAGAAGACTGAGCAGTATCAAGACCCCAAGGAAGAATAACTGGAACAGATGTGGAAGATGAATTCCAAAGTGGTCCCAGTGGTAATAGGAGCATTAGGGGTTGTGACTCCCAAACTTGGAGATTAGCAACAACCGGTTCCAGGTACAAAAACTGTTCTAGGAACAGCTAAGATACTGCGAAGGACTCGGGGTTGAGGAAGCCATACACACACATACCACCACATACTATATTATATATATGTCTTAATTGTACTTTTTGGCAATTAATCTACACAAAATAATCCATAATGAAAAAAACCAAAACATTTTTAGACGTTTTTGAAAAATTACTAACAAAAACAATAATTTCTCAATTAGCATTCAGGCCATTGGGTGAACTGAGCTCAGGTGCATCCTGTTTGCTTTGATTATCTTGAGATGTCCCTAGAACTTGAAAAAGTCAGATCACTCAATTTTAAATTATATCTGTACCACAATAAAGAGTGCAAAAATAGGAAGGTGTCTGAATACTTTCCCAACCCACTGTGTATTCATTATATTGCCAAAAGTACTGCAATCTTGGCACACCATGTCTGTGCACAGGGGCATTATCATGCTGGAACATGTTTGGGACTCTTAGTTGGACCTTTATAGTAGTATACAAAGACATTCTAAACAATTACATGCTTCAAAATTTGTGGCAACAGTTTGGAGAAAGAGCACATTTGGGTGTGATGCTCAAGTGTCCGCATACTTTTAGCCATATAGTGTATAACTGCTCAAAGCTTTCTTTTAAAAAATCTAATTTTTTTTAGTCCACAAACTAGCAATTTTGTTGATTAGTTGTTGCTTCCCCACATTTTAGGCAGAATCAAGCTGAGCAGTTGAAGGTCTTGGTCAAGGCACCACAAGTGACTCTCTGGCAGTCCTGTGATTTGAACTAACAACGTTGCAGTCATCAGTCGAGAACCTTAACCTACTCGGTAGCCTGCAGTGCCTATATGGAAGTCATGGACTGTAGTTTAAGTAGTTAGTGGCGGTCGCAGTGTCTGTGTCGCGGCACGTGGGGGGTGATGTAGCAGCACGCGCTGGCCTCAGGTACAGGAGGAGGCGGGGCTCGTGCCCACACAGCGGCTACTGCTCGACTCGCGCTCGCGCTTTCAGAACAAGAAGTGCAGAGCTCGTGTTAATTAAGCAGCGTAAACCGAACGCGCGTGCATCGTGTGAACCATGGAAGAAGTCGTCCGTTTACCGACCGCTGACTGGTAAAAGCTGACGTTTTGCTGATTTGACAAATTGCTGCTAATTCCATTGATTCGATTAATGCTCGACTTCCCCTGTAAGATTTCATCTGAACAGCTTCAGGAAGCAAAACAAGGAGAGACTCCAAATAATCAGCACCAGAACACGATGTCCTGGCTCCGGTCTTCGGTTATAACTCCACAATGAGCGCGTGAACTGGATGTAAAAAGAAGAAGTATATATTTGATTCTGCTCGCGTTCCTTTGACTCATTCGCAGCATGTCCCATGCAGAAGTGGAGGTGTCCGGCCTCGGCTTTCCGAGTTTACCTGTTGATCTGGACACGGACTGTCTGCCCCGAGTGCCGCCGCTTCGAGCGCACGCGCTCAGCGCCAGGAGGAACTCGTACGTGCTTCACAAACTGGAGCTCGAGCCGCAGTTTTACAGCACGCCGTCGTGGTCCGACAAAAATGTCTTAACCGAAAGACAAACGGAGGAGTCAAAAGCTGCCGATACTCCTCCGTCTCCGGCGTCTCCGCAGTCCTCACCATCCAAAGCGCAGTGGGACGCCGCGGGTCCGGAGGCCGTAGCGCACGAGGCGAGCTCAGATTCGGACACCGAGCCCAGGAAAAGCAACCCAAAGTTGATCAAAAGACTCGAAAGCCGATGGGAGCAAGAGGAGAAGGAGGACGTGGAGACCAAAGCCGTGGCTACATCTCCCGATGGCCGATACCTGAAGTTTAACGTGGAGATCGGCAGAGGCTCGTTTAAGACTGTCTATAAAGGCTTGGACACGGAGACCACGGTGGAGGTGGCGTGGTGCGAGCTGCAGGTGAACATCTCTCCCTCTCATCATCTTATACTGCGCCTATTCGAAATGATTTAAGGAGAGTAATCAGGTGTGCTGAAAGTGCTAAACGTGAAAACAGGGTGAATTAAGTGTGCACCTGCCATCAGGATGATCCGTAGTGTATGGGAGGGTTGTCCATTTCCATAAATATTTGAACATCACTAATATATATTGCTAATATCCATAC
>JAQMYM010000006.1:2668125-2678371 GCA_030014255.1 Parauchenoglanis ngamensis
ATGAAGCTGGTTAAGATAATGCCGATTGTACCATCACGCTAAATGGTGGCTACTTTGAAGAATCTAAAATATGAAACATTTTGTTTATTTGTTTTGTTTTTTACACTTTTTTGTCTGCCACATAATTCAGTATATGCCGTACGTGTTGCTTCATAGTTTTGATGTATTCAGTAATGTTTTACAACGCAGAAAGCAAAAGAAATAATGAAAAACCTATGAAAAAGAGAAGGTGTGTCCAAACTTTTGACTGGTAGTGTATAACTACTTGTCTTGGACAGTTTCCACATACACAGAAATCCTCAGTTAAGATGTATGCTCAACATTTGTCGGTATTAACAAACTGTAAATGTCAGCATTAAAGCACGAGTACCTAGTAACCAGCACTTGTATTAATTAAATTATAAACCAATTACTCAAATAATCAGCACCCGTATTACCGTATCAGAACCCGTATGTTCATACCATCAGGGAGTAAAAGGAACCCCACCATGACTGACTCTTTAATGAATGTTTGTGATTGTTCGTTGGCAAAATTCAGAACTGAGGCTGAAATAAAGGTTTAAATATGTACACCTGGATTTCAGTGCGTTATCAACATTTACAAACATTTCTGCATATTTGCTTATTTATGTGGACTTATTTTAGTTATATATTGAATAAATATTAGTCAGTGCAGGTGAATTTCTTTCTGTCTGTCTTTCTTTCAAACTTTATTTACAGTCCATTAATGCTGAAGTTCGTGGTTAGTTCATGTTACCTAATGAAAATCATGTTCACGAAGTCCTCTAAATGTAAAGTGTTACTATTATCTGAAATTTAAGCTAACTTATTTATAAGTTGAATAGTAACTTAATTGTCAGGAAAGAATGAGAAAAACTGCAAGTTGCTCTTTAGAGAACTCTTTTTTTTTTCTTTTTTTTTTTTTTTTTTTTTTTTTTCCTAACTTCCATTCAGCCTGTCACTCCCTAAGAATTGAACATTTGTTATAATCTGTCACTTGCTTTATGAACATTTGTTCTTTAAAATGCGTGCACACACACGCGCACATGCGCACACACTTTTCTTTCTATTGTTGTGATGACCTTTCACTGGCATAATTATTAATGCATCTAATTAGTGATATGCCTACACCGAAATCTCTAAATTAACCTCAGTTACCAACATGAAACTCTTGGCTATTTTATTTAATTTTATTTTTTGCATTTGTTTCCTGCATTTGTTTTTATAAAAAAAATAAATAAATAAAAAATCCTCATGGGGACCTGCCATATGTTCCTGTCCTTGTGGGGACATTTGCTCCCCATGAAGATATAAACGCAATCTGAATTGTTTTCCATCTTTCACAGTAGATCTTAAAACCTCCCTTTCTGAAATATTACCTGATTGTAATGCATTGCAATAATTTTTTCCCATTTTGCTGGTGAAGACAAAATCTTGTCTCTCCTCAACATTAGTGTCTGCATGGTTCTTCTAAATGCTCTATCTTCATTTTGAAACGGTTTATTCACTCCTCCTGAGATCAATTTGAATGTAACTTCCGAAATCAGCGTTTACCCGATGGATCTTCTGGTATCTTTCTTTTATGTATTCTTCATGTATTAAGAGATAGAAGATGAAAATGTCACAATAAGACACATTACCAGTAGTTGCACTCTTGACAGCCACGTGATCCTGTCAATAATGATGCGTGTGGGATTAGTATGTCAAGGCACACATTAGCAGCTGTAATCGTATTGACACATAAACAATCATGTATTGATTCTGTCTTTAACAGCTCTCTTGTGCTGGTGCTTATATGACGTCCGTATACGTACACAAGTCCACACGCCCTAGTCTGCTTTTTAAAATGCATTTTCAAGTTCTCACATGTGTTCCACATATACTACACACAGGTAAAAAATGCCCCAAAACTCCCCAGGCCTTTCATGTTAATTATAACATTAAAGGGTATATATGTCATTTTGTAAACACACCCTCACTTGTCCTGAGGCTGTCCTGCATTTCCCATGTTATATTAAGCTACTGTATGCGTTTATGTGTGTAAAGTGGTTATGCACCACTTTAAAATACTGTACAGCAGTAATAGACAAACTTTTATAACAGTTTCCATGAAGCAGGTATTCATAAATTATTATAGCTGTGCTAATAAGTCTCTATATCTTACTATTTGTCATTATTCATTGTAATTTTATGTGGAATAATGAACTATTGCAATGACTTCAGGGGCAATCCAACCAAAAAAGTTTTTACAATGCTTTTAGTAGTTAATTATAATAGTGTCACGTCAACGCAGGAATTGGCGTCTAACTGCAACTCCCATAACACCACACGGCCTAAAAACATGGTCCCCACGGACTCGGGCAACAGGTCCAGCTTTTTAATCATGCAGCTTGTGTTGTTAACATATTTTAAAAGATTTTCCATCAGCAAAAATCATCAAATACTATTATTAAACAGACAAAGATAAAGCGTTTGGCTTCAGTAAAGTTGCTCAAAATATTCTATTTGTCTGACATTCAGGAACAATAGTTCGTATTATATGGTCTTATATGGGTTTTATGGTTATTATATGTTGAGTTTATCATACCGTTCAACCAGGTTTATCTCCAGTAGTACACTGTTCAGACAGATTCATATTCATGTACACTAAAACCACATAATTAGTTTATTTTCATTACATTGCATTAGGGTCAGAAGGTGTGTGTTTGGAGTTGAAATGAGATTAGTGTGGTTTCGTATGTGCAGCTGGATGCTCAGTCGTCATCTCTGTTAACTGAACACACTGGCACACAATCCAGTCTGCTGTTGACTGGGAGTGGAGTCATGATGTCTGAATTCAGTAATAACATTAGTGCCTTTAGCGTGCATGCATAAAATAGGGAGCACATTATATCAAAATCTCAAATCATGATGCCTGAAGATTATAACTACTTTACTAGCTATAAGAATGTATAGATTTGATAACAAACAGCCAGCAATATAGTAATAGTGCATTAATGCGATGCTTTTATTTACCTTCTACAGTAATATATTATCACTGAAAAGGAAGCTAAATAAATTGCATTTTACGATTGTTGATTCAACTACTATTAAAGATTCTATTAAAAAAAATTAACGTCTAATCTGCTTTCAGTCAGAGTTCAGTTGAAATAAAATATATCAGAGAAGTATATTGTGATAATTTATCACAATATTGATATTACATCATTTAGGTTAGCTTTTTATGGAATCAAAATTTTAACACGTGTATATATTGAATTTTTTTTATATACAGTATGAGACACATTATGAGAAATATAAATGAATATTTTCTTTATAAATGATTGTGATGCTATAAATTTTATACAAACGGTAACACGTGTTTTACCATCAGGCTAATAAACAACAGGCTAAACAGGATTTATTATCAGGCTAATATTGGGAGAAAACATTAAGGGTTTCCTGGTTGTGTAATTTAGTGTATGGTTTGTATAAGCAATGTATTGCTTATATTTACAATTGCTCATTTGCCTTAGGGTTCAGTTCACATTTACTTCAGAGAGAAGCAGATGCCAGCTCCAAATACACAAAGACTCACACCACAACGTACACAGAAACACGGCGAGAGAGCCAGCATGTGAGTCAAAGACTAGGAATACGTAGTTATTTTTACCACCCTGAAGTTTATTATTTTCCTATTATTTTATAACATCATATTCCGAAGTGTTTTACACCACATCAATTTGCCAGAGAGATCATTTTTATGTATTAATCAACAACACAATCAGTTTATACTTACATTGTCTGCTGTAAACAGTTGTTCCCTCACCAAGATTTTATTTTTTTATCTCTCTCTTGATTTTAGTATGACAAATAGAGGCTTGTTACTGGGAAATTGAAAAGTTTCTCTGTCCTGAAAGCTTCCTGTGTCTGAAAAATGTTTGTTACAAAGGGAAAAAAATCAGGCAACATAGTGGTGCAGAGAGTAAAACTGCGGTAGACTGGTGACCTGCCCAGGGTGTACCCCGCCTCTCGCCCAAAGTCAGCTGGGATTGGCTCCAGCTTTTCCCCAGACCAATGGATAAGTGGTATAGACGGAGGAATCGATGGATGCTACGAAGTGCTGATGTTAAAGAAAATTTAAATGCTACGTTTTACATGCTCTACATTTTTCTTTGTTAAATAACGTGTTTTCAGGCTTAGATTATGTAAGGTGTCTGCCATACCAACCATGCTGTGGTACAAATGGGTCATCAATCACCTCAGCAAAGAGGAAAAGATAACACCTGGACAGCTGTTTCAGTATCGCCATTCGATTGTTCTCAGAAGAGTGGCTTTAGGTGTTTGGCTCTCTTCTGTTGACCCAAAGGTTCATATTGCACAAGTCTCCATCATTACAGTTTGGTTGTTCAAGAGTTGTCCATACACGTATACTTTTTTCCCACAAACTTCTTGAATGCAGGATTCATGGTGCTTGCTCAGGCCTCATGGGAAGACTTTTTCCACCAACCTGCCATGGGCCAAGAGGCTCTGAGCTAAATCAAGCCTTTCATAACTCAAATAAACACAAAAACGTTTTTGTTGCCTATTAATTCATGCATTCAGACAGTTCCTAGAGGTTTCTTGGGATTCCTCTATTTGGATCACACTCTTAACAAGGGATAGCATAATTCATATGATTATATAACACATTTACATTGCAACTGCTGTGCGGATCTTTACTTGCCTTTAGCGGGATTTAACTTGACTTAATTCTCCATAGAACATCATGAGCCAAGACAAATACTGAGTCATAGATTGTTTTAGGATGTATCTGTTATAGGAAATCTTAAGCGCTTTAATACTGACAAATGTAAGGCAGAGCAATGCATATTCCATATGAGAGTGTAATTTTTTCCTGTTCTGTAAATACTGTAAGTGCTTTATAATCTGCTTAGAAATTGTTTACATGCTCGGTTGTGTTATACGTGAAGCAGTGTGATGATAAACAGTTATGGAATATTTCTGCAATTGAGATTATGCAATACTGGTGTAAATTATGGTGACACAAAAATATTATTTCCAGATTTCTTGAGTGAAAATCAAAACTTTCTCAGTGCTTCCATAGAAAAATGGTTTGGGAAAGAGTGCTACATTTGAGCAGCTTGGCTCAGAAGCTTGAACCTATCATAGTCTGATCTGGTAATTATCAGTTGCTAGCTGGAAAAGTTTAGCCACAGGTCCTGCAGTCCAAGCTAGTTAGCTTTGCTAAATTTAATAAGGAACAAATATTGATTACAGTGTTATGTCGTATTTTAAAAGGATTTCTCCCATTTTCTAATTACCTAACTTGGTCTGTCTATTCCTACCCATGTGAAACCAACTTTCTTCATCAGCAGGCAGCTTAACACACTCAGACGAATGTATATATGAGCTGACAAATGCCTGCGCTGTGCTGTTGTTACTGGGATTGACAGGGAAGTATGCCATCCCTCTCAGTCAAACCGCACAGCCAGTTTTGCTCTCTTGGACTCCTGGCCATGGACTATTCCTCCTATTCTATTTTTCTATTTTCATTTTTCTATTTTCTTTTCTATTAGTGTAACACAAGTTACTCGAAGGAAAATACAAAGAACAAGATTAAATTTGGTCTGATGTGTGTACTTTGGCCAATATTTATTCTTTTTAACCCAAGAGGCATGTCTTCTGCATTTGGCTTCTAATATTTGAAGCAAATGTGCATGAAGTTGAGATGCTGATCTGGATACCGATAAGTAGTTTTTATTTGTTCAGCCCTACAAATGTATTCATTGTATTTAAAAAATGCGCTCATAATTCATTCATTCAAGGATCACAGTGGATTTGTAGTCTATCCCAGAAACACTGGGCGCGAGGTGGGAATTCACCCTGAATGGATGCCAAATTCACCCCAAGGGGCAATATAGCATAGCCAGTCACCTATTGGCTTGTTATTTAGAGGAGAGAGGAAACCGATGGACACAGGGAGAACACGTGAAACTCCAGAGTCAGTAAACTGAGCTCAGGATCGAACCATGGAGCCTGGAGCTGTGAAGTGGTAATGCTGCACCAACGTGCTGCCTGCTCATGATTTCTTTATTAATTTCTCTCACAGACAAGGAAACTGACCAAAGTGGAGCGCCAGCGGTTCAGCGAGGAAGTGGAGATGCTGAAGAACCTCCAGCACCCAAACATTGTTCGCTTTTATGACTCGTGGAAATCCACAGTGAAAGGACACAAGTGCGTCCTGCTGGTCACCGAACTTATGACCTCCGGCACCCTCAAAACGTGAGTTTGATTTGAAAGATTTAAGAGTTAATAATGAGAGTAGAGCGAGATTTTCATCTTGTTGAAGTCACAAATTAACTTTCTTCTCACTCCTCAGGTACCTGAAACGCTTTAAGGAAATGAAACCTAAGCTTCTTCAGCGCTGGAGCCGTCAGATACTAAAAGGGCTCCACTTCCTGCACACTCGAGCTCCTCCCATCATCCACAGAGACCTGAAATGTGACAACATATTCATTACGGGACCCACAGGGAGCGTAAAAATTGGTGATCTTGGGCTTGCTACTCTCAAAAGAGCATCGTTTGCTAAGAGTGTAATTGGTAAGCTCACAACACATTGATGATACTGACTATAAACTGTTAGTGGTTAAGATTATTATTGACGCATATTTTGCCACACACAAATTCATATATAGGCCCAAAGGCTGTTGTAGTATAAACTCCTGAATTTATGACTCTTCTGTTTTCCAGGCACACCAGAGTTTATGGCTCCAGAGATGTATGAGGAGAAATACGATGAGGCTGTTGATGTGTACGCATTTGGGATGTGTATCTTAGAGATGACTACATCCGAATACCCGTACTCAGAATGCCAAAATGCGGCACAAATCTACCGCAAAGTCACAAGTGTAAGTTTGGAATTACATTATTCATTAGATTTGTGAGTTTCCTTCCAAAAACAGTAGCAACAGGTAATGCAAAGAAAACTTGGATTCTATTTTTACCTCTTTCGTTGTTACCTCATCCATTGTTGTTCATGTATGCCATGTGTGGCCCAGCACGAAGGAGTTTTACATAAGCGCCATATGCATGTCCATCTGGAAGTCTTTATCTAGACCAACTATGGGAGGCCCCGTGTACCGCTGCAAGATCCAAACTTTAACCCAGCGTGGAAAAGAACAGTAAACATTCCACTATATGGCTCTCTCTTCTTTTTTTTTCTTTCTGTCCTCATTTCCTCTCATTTCCTTGACAGCTCTCTAAGGATTGACCTTGAGCACAGACTTAATTCTTGTTTCTGGAGTCGATTAGATCTGCCGTGGACTCTGGAATGTCCCCTGCAACGATCCCATCATTACATGGGTGTTTTTGAAAACACACTGCAGGCGACCCTTTGGATTATGTAACTGTAAAAAAAAAAAAAAAAAAAAAGAGAGAAATTCACTTACGCATCTGTCACCAAACAATCTGTTTGTCAGCGATAAATTCCACATACACTCCATTTGTGTGCTCACCAAAAAACAACAAAAGCCTTCGTTTTTATTTTAAAACCCTTACTTTTAGTACGGTTACATTTCCCGTTAAATATATCTCAGATAATTTGATAAGAGCCTATTTTAGCAAATCACATTTCTATGGTTGCTAACGCCATAGTGATTCAGATTTAGGGGTCCTTCCATAAATGGCCTTATTACTAATTTATTACAACAGCATCACATTTACCATGTTCGATAGGTGGAAGTAGTGTTGTATACACTGCAGTGGTTCATTGGCTCAGTGCTCCAGGCACTGGATTAAAAATAAAAACGATAACAGTATGGTTAAGTTCAGGATGTCAGCTTTACTTTGAAGGCCCTAAGTCAAATGCTCTTGAATTATAGCTGGCATTCTGCACATCAGCAATTGTTTCATTTTAAATCCAATCTCTTGTAGTACTGATCCAAAAGCGCAAACATTGTTTCATTGTCCAAATACTTACAGGGTGCACATTTAGCTATGTTGGAAAAGTTACAGCACACATAAACGAATCATTTCATATTACGCAATCCACTGACACAGAAGTGGGATGTCAACTTACCGAACACAGAGCGCTTTCTGATGGTTTACATCTTCATGCATGTGTTTGTATCAATGAGCTGGCTTAAAAAACGAAGGCCATAAAAAGAGAGTGCATTATCCAGGCCTGGGGCTGTAAAGTGTGAACAAAAAAAACAAAGGTTGTAGTAAAGTGCAAATGCTATCTGCAGTGATCCCATGAATACAGTGGTTCATGAAACTGCACGCTCTACAGGGGCTCCACAAACATCATGGGGCCGTAGGGAAAGGGTGTGAGGCGATGACTTGGCAACAGTGCTCCTTTAAGCCGAGTGGCAGGATAACTGCGTCACTGCACTGCATCATGTTCAGTGCATAACCTTATGAGAAACCTGTGGAACGAATTTAATACTATAATGTTATGATAACATTTATAGGGAGGTGTTAATCACACTTATTCCACTGCACTGTTGAATGCTCGGCTGTGATTGGTCAGTAGGTGTTGGTTAATTTTCTGTTGTGGCAGCTGTAAGGCAGATCACAGGTTGATATTAATGCACTTGCTGTAATACATTGTTTTCTATAGTAGCAGCTAAGTATAGGAAATACTCCACACAAAAATTGGATTTTAGAAATGTGTGTTAATGTGAAAATGATGTAATTCTTTTAAAGGAGAAGTTTATTTAGCATGTATGGAATCGCCAGTGTCAGCACTTTGCAGCAATCAGAAAATCAGTAACTTTACGTTTTCCAACACGGGAACTTCAAGGGAGAGGAAAAAAAAGAGACTGGTGAGGGAACAACGGTTTCGAACTAATGTAACATAAGTGATAACAGAAACTAACGTCAACCTCGGATGTTCCACAACATTAAACCTAACTGTAAACTGCTCCACTTCACATCAGGCAGCATCACACCACCCTGCCATTAACAACAACAACAACAACTACTATTATTATTATTATTATTTATCTATAACAGCATGGGTCATTAGGAATTTGATTTAAATGTTATACTGATGAGAAGATGTTCATAAGCGATTAAGCGATAGAAAGAACATTTAATGGTGAACTTTGATTAATCACGCAATTGTAGGAGTTTTGAGTATCCGCATTAGGGTCAAAAAGCCACCTGTGGACTCCACTATCATTAGCTGTTTTATTTCATAATTCAACAGAAACTAATACACTTCCATACTGATACATTTGGCAAATATAGTAATTCACACTGTATTATTAGTTAAACTTTAAGTTATATTGGTACAGAATGATGTAATATTACAATTAATTGGCAGAAAGGTGTCCATTTTCTTAACTGATGAGATAAGAAAAAAAGTCCTTCCTAGTGGATGTTTGGACCCTAATATATAAATCTGTGTCTATATAGTGTGTGTATGTTGTGCAATCTGTGTGGGGAGTCATGGTGTTGATGTTGGCTCCGTGAGGCAGGAGAGATTTTGGTCTGCTGTTAATACCCGTAAATTACTGTGTGGTTAGTCATTCACATGCCTCCCTTTCAGCTGTAGAAGCTACAATAACCCAGCCCTCAGTACATAATTTCTGGGTCCGTAACAACTACATTACATAAGTGTGATACAGCATGTAACCTCGTCACGTTTTGTACGACTGTTAGAGAGAAAGGAGGAATAATACATATGCTCAGTAGCCTGTTAGGTTTTGTGTTTTTGGTTGCATGATTTGCTGGTATTTATTGGAAATTTTATGTATGGACTGTGTATATTTAACTTCAACAGCACGTTAACCTTTGAACTGTCACACCAAAAATTTCCTTTCCAAAAAATTATTTATTGGTAAAATTATGTTCCTGTCTCCACATTTAGCAACTTTTCAGTTTTTTTTTTTTTTCAGATAATCCATTCAGGAAGTGGACACACAAGTCAGCCAGCCAGATGATTTACCCAGTTAGGGTACTCCTAGGCATGAACTAACAACAAATCTTAGGCATCAAAGGAATTTTTCATTTGTGTAACTTGAGTTGAAGTTTTTTCATATAAAACATTACAGACAGCAACATGAACAATATGTTAATGTTAACCTATACTTCCAAACAAAATAAAAAGTGAAGTAGTCAATGTAATATAATATAATAGAAATTTAAAACTAAAATAACGTGGAAAAAAAACAACTTAATAATGATGGATGGATGGATGGATGGATGGATGGATGGATGGATGGATGGATGGATGGATGGATGGATGGATGGATGGATG
>JAQMYM010000006.1:2693512-2712834 GCA_030014255.1 Parauchenoglanis ngamensis
ACTGGAGATTTAGAACATTCTGGATTTGCACCACCTCAAACCATATCATTACTGGACCAGAGGTGCACTACCAACACTTGCCTTCTGTTCATAAAAGTTCTATTTATATTCATTTCATGAATACATTCCTTAAAATAGTGAAATAAAAGTTTAGCTGTTTCAGAAACCCTTAGTGTTTAATGTTGTCATCTACATATGTGGACACACATTTTATGTTAAAGTAGAGGTCTGTCCTATCTTGTAAGCTGAAGTCAGATATAATGATTTTGGGACAAAGGAAGACCGCATTCATTAACATGAGAACATGTATGGTGCTTGTGTGGCACTGCATGGCACATTAACTGATTTTATTTATTCATCAGTAACTGTTTTATCATGTTCAGAGTCACAGTAGTTTAATTTACTAATTTGTTCATATTTTCAAGTTCAAGTGGCTTTATTGTCATTTCAACCATATACATACGTGATACAGTGTATAGTGAAACGAGACAACGTTTCTCCAGGACCAAGGTGCTACATTCAGAAGTAGAAAAAAAAACAACTTTTGTCAGAAAATATCACGGGCAGGTTTAAACATTTATAAATTCAATGAAGTTGGTCAAACCAACTTCAAGGTTCAACTTCAAGGTTTAAGAGCAGGCAGGATTGGTCTAGAGTGTATGCGAGATTGGTCAAGCTTGTGAGTGGGATTGGGTGGGAATGAACTGCTTCAGGAATGGGCAAAAATGGGATTAGAAAACAGTCCTGTGCACACCTTTGTCTTAAAGCAGAATGCGGTTACTCCTCCTATATTTGGCAAAGCTGCTAGAGAGCATCTCAGTTACTAAAAAGGTGTAGGTATCGGATTGGCTCATACACAGAGCTCTGATATCAGCATCATAAAGAAAATGGAAAGAATAAACAAAGGGGTAGGATCTTCTTAGTGCCTGCTTTCAGTGAATAATAAAAAACTTTTAAATTACTTTAGTGAGCAATTATGTAATTATGCAAATATAATAGGACAAAATGTTGATAACTTTTATTGATTTTGGACCCAACTGCTTATCTCTGGACTTTCATTCCGTAATATCATTTTTCCTTCATGTTGTCCAATGACCTGTCATTCGCTCTCTTCTTTTTCTTTCATGTCTCCCTTTTTTCCAGGTGCATAACGAGTTCATCCTCCCCTCTGAGAGAGACGGCTTTATTCACCGAATGCGTGACATCATCAAGCGAGCAGAGTCTCTAATGGGCAAAGATTTGGCTGGGCAGCAGGGCAAACAAGAAGGCATGCATTTCCCACAGCACAACATAGCCAGCACCATTTCCTCATCGCAGGTAAAGTCTGCATGAAGTATAGAAAATGGAGGCTTTATTGCAGGAGCTTATGTAGTAGAAAAGCTCTCATAACTGTAAATGAGCAGTGTTAAGCTGACAAAATTTGTGAGAACATTTATTGCAAATTTCAGCAGATTGTTTTGCAAAAAATTGAGTGAATCGTCTTAAAGTTTTTATGCCCCTTGAACAATGCCCGCCCCCCTTTTTTTTTTTTTTAAACAAATGTTTTGGATCATTCTGTGTTTGCTTAACTGTTTCCTAAGGCCTGGTTTAGTCCTTTCTCTCAGCCGTTTTTTTTTATTTATCACCTTTACTGTTCAGCTTTGTGGTCTCGTAGTGAGGGAGAGTGTAAATCTGCTCTTTTTTATGACCCCTGAAGTTTAGGGAGGTTTAGAAGGGGGCGGGCCGGGCACCATGTCTAGATGTAATGAACTAAACTGGCTTTATGCATAATGTTATTTTGGGTTGGTTTTTTTTTGTCGTTGATGAAGCTTCACTGACTGTCTTGTCCTCACCTGTGTATGAAAGTGAACTGATTTAATGAGAGAAAAAGATGCAGATACCAGACTCTGCATCATACAGACTTGGCATTCATAGTATGTTCCCTGTTGACATTTGAGAAGAATTTTACATTTAATAGTGGTTAGACTGATGTAAGATAGTCTGGTAGAAGTTGAACAAGAAACAAGGCTAACTTGTTTAGATGTGATGTAGTTATTGGCTTGGGACTGTGATGACGCTGTCTGGTTAAAGAGCAGGATTTGGACGTAATAGCCATTAAAGTACAACACATCATGTCCTTCACATCTGATCGGTAGAAAACTGTCTCTGTTTCCTTCCACATTAGCATGGTAGACTGGCATTAGAAACTAATTTTTGTTGCTCCTGGTGACGTCCTGTTCTAACTCCACACACAAAACACTGCCTTCTCTCTTCAGTCCTTCAGTCAACTGTTCTCAAATATCCTTTAATGAGTAATGGAGAACAACAATGGCCTATTTCATGTGGAATAAGAGATCTGTAACACAGTTTTATACACACACACACACACACACACACACAATCGCACATGGCACCCAGGGGACTGCATAATTATTATCAGGACGCTGAAGAGATCTGTCTTGGTCTCGGCCCAGAGCCTGATTAGAACCAGACACTGCTCTAAATTAGAACATGGCCGAAAGAGATCTACAAGGGCCAACCCCAGCCTTGTGGAGCTTTATTTAAACGGACTAAGAGGTTTGTGTATTTGGGGTTGCCTGCACAAGCTGTCGCCCATCTGTCTGTTTGTGCATGTAGGAACTGATGAGTGTTTGTGTTGCTTCAGTAAAACTTGTTTTGCTGTTTCACTTGTTTCCCTGCCCAGTCTTAGAGACTACTTTATAGTGTTGGCAATGATGACCTAAGTAGTCTCAAACACTTACATACATTTTAATGTATATATGGTTTTGAGAGTGAGACATCAGTAGCCATCTTAATCAAGCCTAAAGAGTCTGCCATTACAGGAAATTACAGTAGTAAATTAGAGGTAGTGCAGTGACCGCCCGCCTTCAGAACTGATCTTAATCGGTCAACCATTTAAGCTTCGATTTAAAAGAAAATGTTACACTGCAAGCTATAAAGTCTGTGTTGTAATTCTTTGTTACAGTAAATGTTTTCATATAAAAGTATTTCATATTCACGGTCTTGAAAATTTATAGAAATGACCCCTTTTTTCATTTGCAGCCAAACCTGCACAATCTTGCTCGGACACATTCCACCTCCTCTCTGCCAGGTAAGAATAAACCCAGCTCAACTCAGTGTGATAGAACAATTATTATAACATTAATGTTGTCGAACTATGTCTTAGTGCTATATTAAACAATGCCTGACATTTTTTCTTCTTATATGTGTGTTCAATCAGAGTCCCACGCCTCAGTGGCAGGGCAAAACAGAGACATTACATCACCAGCACGTCCCCTCTTACGTTCACAGTCCTTTCATAACACACTGGGTGAGTGGCCCTACTTTCTCTCCTTAACCATCCTTCCAATCTATGCATACATTCTATCATTTTTCCCATAGCCTTCACTACTGCTCTACTTCCATGCTGTAGAAGCAACTGGCAGCAAATAAAACACACAAGCCACTGTATTTAGGTTTTAGCTGGCGCCTGCTAGTCAAACATGCTCAAAGCCTCACTGTGTATTTGAATGTGTCAGCTCCAGTCCCAGAACCACCTGGGTAATTACCTCACCTGAATGCTGCTTGTTTGTGGCCTGTGATTGCCATTAGAAAAAGTGCTGGCAGGGGCTGTGTTGACCAATAACACGCCCTTTAAGCTTTGTCTTCATTTCTCTTCATCTTTCCAAGAATCCCTCTCCTGAACAATAATGTGGAGTAAATCGATAAACCAAAATTCCCAAACCCACTGAACTCTGAAAACCAGAACCCCCTCAGTGTGTTCTGTCTTCCTGTTGCTTCTATTGTCAGAGCTGCTCTTTTCCTTTTATAGAGCAATCTGTCCTGCTGCTTCCTGGCACTCCACACCACTTTTATGGAGTGTTAGCTCACTGTTATATTTCCCCGCTGTTTGCTTTTGCATGGTTTCAGCATGAATTACCATTTTTCCTTCATCTAGAGGCAGCCATCTGGTTTATAAGTTAAGATCATTGTAAAACTTTCTCATACAATTAAAATATTGTAAGTTAATTTAACTGCAGTGTAGCCAAGGACTGCCTTTTATGTTGCAATTAAACGAAAGGTTTGGAGTGGGAGAAGAGAGCTGTTGATATAAATACCTTTATTGTTCTGTGAATATAACAGAGAATAAAGCCTCTGTCATTACAATGTCATTTATCATTAATAGCTTAGAAAACATTGGAAAACAAGATAATCCTAAAAAAAGCATGTGAATACATGAGTGATAGGACATTCAACTTCGTCAAGTTGTGACATGGCCTTATTGTTGTTGATCAGGTATTGCTGATGGTGATGTTTTATTTTGCCTTCAAAACCATGGAATTTGTTTTCACATGGTGGGGAGCATCAGAAAAAGTTTTGACCCCATTATAGGGAGATCAGGAGATCAAATTCCGAAGATGCCACAACCATCTATGGCCGAGAGGCATGGGTGCAAATTTAGATGTGCTCTCTGGGTGGGAGGGATGACATACTCTATCACCGCTGTCAATTACAATGACACTAGCCAGTCGTGGTTATCTGTGAGCTCATGTATGTGGAAACGGGGAGATGACGCTTTCCTCTGACTATCTTCACATTTCTCGAATGAAGCAGAGGAGAAGCTTTCACCTTACCTGGTCGGTAATTGTCATATTATAGGTGAGAGCTGGCTGGTGATGACCAAATTGGGAAGAAAAATGTGGAACAATACTAAAATATAGCATTACAGTTCAAGATATGTAAACATTTCAAACAAGCCCCAAAGAACAGGTATTCCTAGTCTTTCTGTTAAACAATAAGCAGATATTCTGTCCTCAAGCAAAAGCTTGCTTTTCTTTGCTGTTCTCTTGAAAGCCTTGTGAGCTAGGATGTGCTGAACATTTGCCTTTTGTAATCAGTCTGACACCTTGGTACCTTCATACAAAAACTATTTAATAACTGATTATGAGTTATTGACACGTAATGAGTCATTTCATTTTTTTTGCTTATTGTTTCCTCTTCTAGGAACCTCACACCCTTTCCATACAACATACTCGTCTGATCCCACCATGTCCCTTTCAAATCTTGGCCACATGCAACAGTTTCCTATGCCCATTATGACCACCTCTGCTCAACTTCCCTACTTGTACCCACCAAACCCTGGCTCCCCCAAGACTGCTCATCCCTTGCAATCACACATCTCCAGTAACCCCTCCAAACTCATGCCTGGCTCTTCTGGCACTCATGTGTCAGATTCTGCTAGCTCCACTGCCGATGGCAATCCCATGACCTCACACATGCCTACCATATGGGCGCCACAAACGCCTCCACTTTTCTCCTTGGCAAACATGCTCTCCATGGCCATGAGCATGGCTCAGTCGTTCATTCCCCCCCATAACCTGCCAAACTCTATGGTGCCACCCATGCCCTCTCTTCCTGGCTTTCCTGCACACTTCAGCCATGCTATTCCTCCCCAGGCTGGGTATCCTATGGCATATGCACCTCACTATACACTGCCTGTTCAAGCAGAGGGGATGTATACACCATGCAATCCAGATGCCCAAAATCTGAATTGGGATGCTGTGTATGGGTTTCCTCAAAGGACACATTCCACATTTGCACATGCACCTGTGATGCCCACGCATACAGATACTCATGTGCAGCAAATGTCTAGCAGTATGCCACAGAAAGGGGTTCATCAAAGTCTTCCTACACACATCCAGCACCACCCTACGGACTATTCTTTGCCACAAGGATATACAGAAGCTTTTCCCAGTGCTTCACTGGACCAGTCAAGCCTCTCCAGATCATCTTCCTCAGGACAGTCATCTTCCACAAGACCCAGTCCAGAGAGCATGGTGAGTCATGCAGACTGTGAAAGTGCCGCTGGTGTGAAAATTACTGCTAGAAATATTATGGCCCCTTATGCTTGCATGTTACATTACTATTGGAATTCTTTATTAGGGAATAATGTTCTGTAATTAGTAGTGCAAGACTAATGTTTATGTTCTTGCATTTATATAAGGCTTCGTCCTCCAGTCCAAGATCTCTTTCCCCATCAGCAGAACCAGACACTGGTACCAGCATGTGTGATCTCAGAGAATCTCCTGTCAGCCCTGGTAAGATGGTCTAGAGATAATCACAGGCACACAAACAGCAATAAAAGGACCTCTTCCGTTTTGTAATAAAAAGTGCTTTTACTGCATATTGGAGTTAGGCAATTACATAACAAGCAAGTTGATTCTCTTTCTGTCTTCAGCACTGCGAAGTTAGTCTGCCTTTGTGTAGACTTGGCTTGCCCATATTGGTGTTGGAAGACATTACTACCAATTAGCTATGGCTTTAGAGGTGTTGCATAACCATACCCAATGTGTTGTAATGTTCCCTGGAACACTGCCTGTAGGTGTGAGTGCTGCCCAAACCATACCAACACTGCCAACAATAAAGCCCTTGCTTTTTACAGACTGCCTTACCCAGAATTCTCACGTATGTGTTTGTCAAAGTCAGATCATACGGTATCCAGCCCCAAATGAAGTAGCTGATCTTAATATGGTGGTTAGCACAAAATCATGATCAGAATATTTGATGAAATAAGAACAAACTGCATGGATGTATATTATATGTCTGCTGTTAATGCTTTGTTAATTTTTTTTTGACTATTCATCATCCTTTTCTGTATTCTCCTTTAGAGACAAAACCAGTAGTTACAGTTGGGCGTTTCCAGGTTTCACCTACAAAGGATATCCCACCTCTTTCTTCACTTGCTGACAAAAGCCCTAATACTCCTGCCCTGACGCCCATTGTTTCACCAGACGTGCCAACAAACGTTTCCATTTGTTCCTCCCATGATAATCAAACGAAGGCGCAAACAGTGTTAGAGAGAAATGAAGTCTCCTTCCTAAACACCACCTTCCCTCAGCACCTCCACGCAGATGTTCCTCAAGCTCAACAGTTCTCCTCCATGAATGCTACTCGTGACCAAAGCCAATCACTGGACCTTGAGCAGAAGTTGTTGTCTGAGGCTCCTCATGATTCTTTCTGCCTCCATGAACAATCTCAGCAAGATAGTAAAACGACCTGGACTGATGAGATCAAAGAAGAGGAGAAGGAGGAGGTACAACAGAGTGGTGACAAGGAGCCAGACGAAGATGACAAGGCCCAGGAGGAGCAGCAGCAGAGGAAGAAGAAAACCCGAAGGCTTGGTTCTATACAGTCTCTGACTGGGACATCAGTGGACAGCGGGCTTTGCGTCATTATGGATCCAGACGGGAGTCTGGGGGACGGGCTTTTGGACAGCCCTCAGTGTCCTGTCCCTCACCACAACATGTGGATGAGCTACACACGCACCAATTCCTACATGAGCAGTGACGAATCTGAAAGTGAGGATGAGGAGATGTGGGACGAGCTGCAGGAGCTGAGGGAGAAGTGAGCATCTGACTGGATTGCTGTTATAAGCATTCAACAAATTGACAACATTATTTACTCATTAATTGTTTTGCAGTATCACTAATGGTTCCCATTCTTTCTCTCAGGCATTTGTTTGAGGTGCAGACCCTGCAGGCAGTACAGAAGCGAGAAATAGAGGAGCTCTATGAGCGGATGGGGAAAGTTCCTCCTCCATGCATCCTCTCACCAGCAACCATGTTGTCTAGTCGGCAGCGTCGGCTGTCTAAAGGAGGAGGCTTTCCTTTGTCTCGTCGCAACAGCCTTCAGAGACTGGATATTCTCCCTATAACAGGTATAGCATGGGGTAGAAATAAATAAGCCCCACATTGAAATCCTGATTGCAGCCATTATATAACCAAAATAAAGAAAAAAAGCAAAATAATGCAAGATTAATAGCCAAAAAAAAAAAACACATCTGGTATTTTGTGTTATGCCTATTCATTTTGAGGAATTTTCTTGACATTGACTGATGTGATAATGTGCTATGCACGGGACTGGGTTATTTTTTTTTTCTTCTCGTTTTAAAAAACCCACTCCTGCATGCTCCTGCAGACTCTCATGACCAATCCTGTACACTCTCCTGTTAATGAATGTGGCCTTTCTTTGTCCCATGAACCACATGTCTGCCTGCTTGCTCCTGCCTGCATCAGAGCAAAAACGCTCCCAATCAAAACAACAAAGTCGTGAGAGTACCACAGGATCTCCGTCCCGATGCACACCACCGCCTGGCTGAAACACTAAACTCTTTTGTGAAGTGAATAAAAAAGGCAATTTTTTTCTGTTGCTCTGTTTTCTTCACAGGGATAATAAGAAAGAACTCTGTAAGCGGCAGCAGCAGCAGCACTAGTAGCAGCAGCAGCAGCAGTTCACAGGAACGATGTGCTAAAGGGGTGACCTTCACTCCTGACCTTACCAGAATGGTATGCTCCACTTGAGTAGCGCCTGTTACACCTGCAAGGGTAACTTCAGCTCTTTGCAGTTTCCTATGTTCACACCAGCCTTAGTCCTAATAGATACTAATATATTATGTGAACATTTACAATACACTTGCCTTGTGTGTGAAAAACCTTTCGCTCTCTCCCCCCTTCTTTCACAGTAAACATTCATAACTAAGCCTGTTGGCAGGACTAGATTATACTACCTCATCCAGCACAAGCCTGCTGTTCTCTTACTCATCCTACTGAGGAAAGAAGACTTTACATGGACAACTAAAAGTCTTTGGCTGCTGGTGTGTCAGCAGCACTTCCTGTTCAGACAGTTAGAAGGTCTCCGTCACTGTCTCTGATGATGCTAGCAGTGCTTCAACACTGTTAGTCTGCGAACTAGGAAAACATAGTCTTAACTCCGGCGCATCTGTCTTCTTGAATACTAAAATATGTGACCATGCATACAGACGTTGCTGTTGCGTAAAGTGCAGTGGACGTGCTACAGATCATGCGTTGATGGACACTAAAATGAACTTCCACTACTGCCATGTAAAACTGTGCTGCTGTGAGGATGCTGTTGTCACTGCTGTTCCTGTGGTGGGCTCAGTGACATGAGAGTTACGTGCATATTTCCGATAGCTCACCAGTGGCTCCTGAGTGACTCAGGCCTGGCCATGTCCTTTGCACTTTTCTAAAATAAACCGCCTGTAGATGCAGCTGTCAGACCTGCTGAACAGGCATGTGATTCCTCTGGCTGTGTGTATGTGTGGGACAGAGAGAATAACAGAAAGTCCATCTCTCTTGAATGTTTCCTGACTTTGTCCTGTAGTAAATGTGACATTACTCAATAGTCCTGATCAAAGAAAACCAATTTAACATGACATTAAACTGCTGCCTGATATACAACCCCTGGCAAAAAATATTGAATCGCTGCTCTCGGAGAATGCTCATTCAGCTGTTTTACCTTGTAGAAAAACAAAACAAATCACAGATATGACATGAAGCCATTTTATTTAACAGCTGAACATTCCGGCTTTGTAAAACGTACTTCAACGAAATTAAATTAAATTATTGTAATTAATGGCACTTTTTTTCTTTCAGATTAAGTACAGAAAAACAATCACTCAGTGATGAGGAAGAAATTATGGACTCAACTTGTAATTTTGTACGTTTTCCAAACCCGGAATGTTCAGCTGTTAGATAAAATAGTTTTGTGTCATAGCTGTGATTTGTGAACGTATAAAATGAACATCCAAGAGTAGTGATTCAATGTTGTTTTGCCAGGGGTTGCACTGTCTACTTTATGACGATGTGTATTTCAGTTTCTGGGGTGTACTTGTCTATATACGTGTCTATTTTTTACCTTTATCTTTTCATTACATTATTAATGTGAATCAAAACTGGAGGTAATGAGTTGATTGTTGTACAATTGAATTGTGCATTATACAAGTATTAGAGTAAATCATTACTTAAGATATTTTGAGAGCTTTTCAAGCAGTTCAGTTCTGCTCTCTGCTTGTGTAAATAGATGGAAATGCCTTTTTAGGACATGCATTAACTGATTATAAAGACATACGGACACGGCACTTCAGCAGAGAGGCAGTTGAGATTTAAATTGCAGATTATACTGTTGAGCCTAAGGTAAATAGCTATTGTTATCTCTCCGATGAGGTTTTAACCTCTCTTGCTTTGATGCACTTTGGTTTGAAGCTCTTTCTGTATTACTTGGGAAATCAAAGCCAGATCTAACTTGGTTTAAAAAAAAAAAAAAAAGTATTGCTTCATGAATAAATATCTTGTAATCTATTTCTTAGATTTTTCCTAAAGGTGACTTAAACGATTTTAAAGGGATAAAAATCATATTTGAGGTTTAAAAGTTATTTGTTTACCTTACTAGCCCTATAATAATAATAAAAACTGATTATTAATAGTTAAATCACAAACTGTGAAATAACACGTTGCCTTCAAAAAAGGAATGAATTGTAAAAGAAATGTGACAAAAAATGTATTGCTTTACAGAATGTGATGCTTGTTTGCAAAGCTGCTATACTGCCATGCATTGTCTTTTCTTTTTTTTACCCAAGATGAATTTGAATATACTTCATGCTAAAAAAAAAAAATTGTATTTGTACAATAAAACGTAAATAAAAACTATAAATGAATAACATTTGAACGTGTCAAATATCAGACTTTTATTGATGTTGCAAAAAAATTTACAGCTTTATATTTTTTTTTACCATTTAAACATTTCATCGACATTTTCTTTCTCATTATTTGCCCAAAGGTCTATGCAGTGCTGAACCAGTGTATCGGAGATCGCTCACGTTCCATGGCGCTTAAGGTTTAGCATTGCCCTCTTGTGGTACATTGATTCGATTCCACACAATCACTGACTGTAATTTACATTCAAGACGACCTTGTTCTTCCAGTCTGTGGCTTTCTTGTATAAATCTTTATGAATGAATAAAGAAGCATCTGGTAGTCTTGAAGAAACCATGGTGTCTCAAATGGCTCCATATTGCGCACTCATTGCAGTCGTATTCTGCCGCAGGAACTTTATGCTGCACCCCAAACACTGGAATTCTTGTCTAGTTAATATTCTTCCAGATAATATAAATCACTTCTAATGGCTAACTAGTTCAGGTGTCTTCAACCTTATCCTGACCATGTTCTCTTACCTGGTCAGTTTGAAAAACTACATCATCGCTTTGTGGATAAGACTAAAGACCCACGTTGTCGTTTGTAGCCAAGGAATGGCGCACACACACACACACACACACAGCTTTTACACAAGTGTTTAGGATACACACCTTGTATAGATTTCATTAAAATAGATCAGTTAACCAATGCTTAATGTGCCATCTGAATAACATAGCCAAGTGTACTGGAACAAAAGTCTGCATATTTCCCAGAAAGAAGTAATGGGCAGCCTGATAACAACAGTATAGAATTATGTCGCGATTTGTGTAGTTCGCTTAAAGACGAGGCATCCAATTCGAATTGTAGTTAGTTCGCGCCAGTCTTTGAGTTCTGCATCCTGGCAGCCACCTTTGCTTCTTCATCGATTTCATCCATGATCCTTTCTTGAGACACGGAGTAGAAGGAATAGCCATCTGGTGCGACTTCGTCAAGGCTTGTACGCGTTTCCAAACTGGTGCAGTAGTTTTATAGAGAAGTTCATTTCAAAACTGATGCACTTACACAGTGGAATGTATTCAGACTTCCTTACATTTTTCATACTTTATTAATATAGATTTAAGTTAAATATTTTGGCCATTAATCAAGATATAATAAAAGATAATGAAGAAACAACATGACTTTAGAAATGTTTGCAAAGGTATTAAAAATCAAAAATTGAAATGTCTCTTCTAGACCTTTGGCTACAGGACTCCACATTAAGCTCGTGTATAATGTATGTTGTCTGCTTTGAATATCTTCAGATATCTCTAGAACTGGAGTCCATCTGTGGCAAAGTCTTTGGACAGCTCATTTAGAAAGGGGCATATCTGATTTTTAATAAATTTGCAAATATTTGTAAAAACTTGCTTGCGAGTTGCCATTATAGGATATTGTTTGTAGATTGAGGTGAAAAAAAGTCCACTCGAAATTAAATCTATACAATAAACCAAAGGGGTCTGAATACTTTCCAGCCAAACCTATTCCTGTAGTAATTCATATTTTTATTACACTTATTTATAATTGATGATTAAATGTGTTGCATACTTCGTAACATTTCAATCATAAGACGTCTTTTCGTTTTGCTTTTCGGCTTAGCCTTTTCTATATTGTGTATCGCAGAAAAGAACGTTTATATTGATTTCAACAACATTTTGATGCACAAAACTAACTAAGAAAAAAAATGCTGAAAAGATCTGGGCAAGAACAGCTTGTTGAAGTTCTTGTTTTAATCCTGTCTCAATTGTACCAGAGACCTCTTGTTTAACAGAACACCAAATACTTTTTTTGGACTTTAGTGGAAACAAAGAGCAAAGAAACTAGTTATAATCTACTGTTTTCAATTCTGATCAAATTATTCTATTCTTTCCTTCCGAAAACATTTTTCTTCGTGTAACACATTCTGATATGCAAATGATCATGACAAAGCAATAAATTATAATATGCACATGACATTATGACGCCATCTCATGACGTGTAGCGACTGCTGCGTGCGTGCATGCATGCATGATCGACTTTTTCTTTAAAAATTATATTTTTATAGCCTGGATAGCCCTCATGTCTAAATCCCAAAAATCGCTTCCTACTCACTGAATAAGAGCACATACCTTAAAACTTTTTAGTTTAATAAAGCTAACGAGTTGACTATCAGAACAAAAAACTAACAAACATAAGCTAATAGTGACTCGTCAGTAAAAGAAACATTAGCTATTAGCTAGCTAGCTAGTGGACTAGCTGCAGTAACCTTGTGCAACGGTAGTTGAGGATACATATGCCCATCACCAGGGCTCCAATGGCGAGTCCGGTTATGACATTTCGGGTACGGAGTTTTTGGCTCTTGTTTCTCCACTGAGCAAGTTCCGCTTGCCGGATGAACTGCAGCTGTTCTCGGGTCAGATTGTCCTTGCTAGGATTTATCCTCCTGGCAAATTCGCCTTCATGTTTGCCTTTACCTTCCTGGTCAGCCATGCTTTCGCGAGCGCTTGTGTATGTGTTTCAGCGGTCAAAAACGCGTTCCATGTGCGCAGTCAGGCTCCCAACTCGACGCTGCGCTTTAAAAACGCATTCTATGTAGTATGTCAAAATACAGGACCGCCTCAGGTTAATATGATTAACATATGTGTAGTATTATTATATGATTTTGGTACGGCAGAATGCTTAAATGTTCTAAAAAAAATTTTTTTTTTATTTTTTTTGTTTAGTATATGCGTTACTTTCAGGCTCGCGCCTGTCAGAAAACCGGACAGAACCGGTTCAAACAGTTTTAAAAGGTCCCCCTCTAGTGTACTGTTGAGGTAGCGTTAGTTACACTTCAAAATAGTAGGAGAAAATATCATTATTATAGTCATGAATAATCTCAGACTTAAGCCCATACTGGCCGAAATGCCGACATCATTGTCACTGAACCTTCAGAGAAACATAAGATTTGGTGAAGCTTCTTTTGAGCTTTTATCAGACTTCCTGAGCACCCTTAACAATCAAAACAAGGCTAACTTGGAGAATGTTTCAAGTGTGTGGGGGAATTTTAAAAACAGAAGAGTAGCTGGTAGGTCAAACCAGTTTACCTCAGTTGGCATATTTTGATGTAGATTTTAACTTTAATTTTAAGGCCAACTTTACAGTTGACCATTTCCTTTTAGAGATAGCACATGTGTAAACTTTGCTAAACTTAACACATGCTAAACCGACAATGTTTTCCCTTAACTGTAGTGTTACAATGCTTTTCATCACTGCACAAATCTATACGTCTCCACTGTTAGTGTGTTTTTTGCGCCTACAGAACACGCGTTCCTTATTTGCGAGGAGTTTAAACTTGACCCTTTAGTGGCTTATCATGCCATTGAAATACTAGAAAGGCAAGTCACAAGACAGGGTAAGTCTAGCTGCGTTGTAACTTCTCAGACATCTAAAAAAAAAGTGTTAACAATGTTGATTTTCTTCCTTCAGATTTATGCTGAAGCACACTGAGAATTTATTATCTCAGCAGAAGAGTGAGGTGTGTGACAGCGGTGTGTGTTCAGCCAAAGGAAACTACGAAGAGCTGGTCTTTCGGAGTCTGAGAGACAAATTCTGTCTCTTCATTATTTCAAGTCTGCAAATCGCCAGCAAAGTAATCCTACATACTAATGTAAGGGTATAAAGATAAGCTGGAAATGATCACTTGTACTGTTGGTATGTTATAGTGAGACTGTGTGTTGAATCTAGGTGCTTGACAACGGTTCTGCAGTGAGATACCTTCAGATGGTTGGTACTGACTGTCCCAAAGAGAAAATACTAGAATCAGAGCTTCACATCTTGAAAACTTTGGACTTCAAAGTGAACGTACCAAATCCTCTGTCGTATGTGGAGACTCTCCTAGAAGTTCTTGGTAAAGTTGTTCCTAGCTATCTAGTCAGACGAAACATGAGATCACTGTGGTTTTCCGATAGTATATCATACGGCCTTGTGTGATTCCTACAGGCCACAATGACCCGACTACACCTGTTGTACATCTGCATCACCTGTGTAGGTATGTTCTTCAGTTTGTTTACCTGCAGAGGGAGTCAATCTACAGCTCATTACTTATGGCTGTGACTGGATGTCACAGCCCCTCTCCGGATCAATGGTAACTACAGCGCTTATGTACGTGTGTGTTGAAGATTCTGGGATAAAGCAACAAAACTGTAAAATTTTCATTTATGACATGCAGAAAGCATTCTACACTGAAAAGTCAAACCTTCATTGCATTGCTCTTATGTCACTCGGTCTCTTGCCATTGCTGTTTTTAAGAATGAAATGCTGATTTTATGTCAGAAGTAATGCCGTTTCTAATTGTGTTTCACTTTCGTCAACATGTTACAGCCATGCCACACTGAAATGCAATCCCTCTCCAATCTTAGCCCTAAGCCACAGTCTGGGGCGTGGTTATGATCGGAGAAGGAGGGATGGGCCTTTTTCCGGGATTTGATGGATATACCTCGTTATTCCTCCATTCCTAATACTTTGTTGAACTCTTAATCATCATACTTTTCAGAAGTGCTCCTAAGACATGATGAAAGTGTGACTACAAAATATAGCTCATATCTCGACCTAGGAGTTGTGCTACACCTACATTTCCACCGCACTGCCGTTGAACAAATATTCCCTTGTAGCTGTTGTTTTTCTGCTCGTTCACATGTTTAGAATATTTTAGAGCACGGTGTCATCACTCCAGTAAGGTGTCACTGATTGCCACACTCAGAGTGCTCTTCCTTTTCATGGCTTGTTTCCTGTGTAACAGGGCCAAGTTTGTGTCTGTGACTGAAGACTGTATGCTCTTAGGGGTTGGCGTGATTGCTGTGGCTGCTTTCATCTATCAAACATCTTCTTGGGAGAAGGTAAGTCATTATTGCACTTATGACCAGACATTGTCCTGTAGATTCACAGGCAACGTGAATGTTGTTTTTTACGAAATGTCTCTAAAGAGTTTCAGGTTGTTGATAGTCTCTTTGTTGATGGAGAAACACTTGATAAAATAACTGAAATACTCTTGGGGATGCTTTCATATTTTCATCCTTATGGTAGAACAGTGGAGTAAACTGATGTCACCTCAAATGTTGTTTTGCATGTTCCTAAATTGGTCACTTTAGATGCTACATTAGTATTTAGCATATTGTTGGTTTACTTGCCACCAATAGTTTGTACAGATCCAACAGGCATAATAAGGGCATGTTACACCATTTAACAAAATTATGTATAAAAAAAAAAAAAACAGTGACAAAGATTATAATATGTTTTTGGTCGTATGGTTGTTTGCTTTGTTTAAGAAACAGAAATATCAAGAATTTGAAGATCTCTTGTGTTTTAAGCATTGCTGTAGACACATTAGAAATTAGAAAAGAATATCAAAATGCCAATTATGGGTTTTGATATCCATCACACACACACACATGCATATATATATATATATAATATAAAAACCATCTGTAGACTCCAGTTAAGGCGGGGTCTTGAAGTGCAGTCCTCAGGGACCCTCTGCCAATCAAAATGTTTGCTCTGTCCCAGTTCCTAGCATATATTCTGTTTGTTATTGATGGCTTGATGCAGGTGTGTTGGCCATGGGAATAAGGGAAAGATGAAAAAGGAAACCATTTGGGGCAGGAATTCATGCTTAAATATCAGATATTTGGATGTGTAATGACACAAGGAGTTTCAAAGTTTTATAGAATTAGTTTTGTGCAAAATAAAATGGGCAAGAATGAAGAAATTCCTGTTAGAAATTTAGAAGAATATTCAGTTCTTGTTTTGTTTATTAATAATTATTAGTATTTTTGCTATTTTGACTTTTGTTAGGGAATTGTTGGTTAGTGTGGGGTTTTTCTTTTTTTTTTTTTTTGCCTCTGGACATTTTCCTTTGCTTCTGTTTGTTAACATTTTTCATGGCTGAGTGAGTCTGAAAAGGGTGTATGTACTTTCAACATCTATAGATCAACTGGAACTGGAGCTACAAGTTCTTAGACCCTTAGACCTACCCACCACATGAACAACTGATTAGCAGCTCACTAACAGTATTAATGATTATCTTCTGTTATAGTATATATATATAACTGTTTAGGAATTACAGCCATTTTTTACATAGATATTTGTACATAGTTATAGGATTATTTTTAATTTTTGTATGCATTCCTTTGCCCTCAATGACCTTCAATGTCTGGAACCCATGGATGTCACCAAATGTTGATTTCCCTCCTCTGAGATGCTTTGCCAGGCTTTTAAGGCAGCCAATTTCAGTTGCTGCTTGTTTGTGAGTCTTTCTGCGTTCAGTTTTTTCTTCAGTAAGTGAAAAGCATGCTCAATTGGGTTGAAGTCAGGTGACTGACTCATTCATTTAATCCATTTCTTTGCCTTAAGAAGCTCTTGGGTTGCTTTTGTGGTATGATTTGGGTTATTATCCATCTGTACTGTGAAGCACTGTCCTATCAGTTTGCAGCATTTGACTGAACCTGAGCAGAAAGTATAGTTCTGTATACTTCAGAATTTATCCTGCTACTTTTATTAGCAGTCTCATCATCAATAAACACCAGTTACTCACTTCCACTGGCAGCCAAAAATACCCATGTCATAACACTGCCTCCACTATGTTTGACCGATGTGATATGCTTTGGATCATGACCTGACATTCTGGTTTCATCTGTCCAAAGAATCTTGACCCAAAACTGGGCAGGCTTTCTAGCAAAGTCTAATCTGGCCTTTCTGCTCTTGAGTTTTTCCAGTGGTTTGCATCTTGAGGTAAACCATGTGTATTTACATTTATGAAGATGTCTTTTGATTCTAGATTTTGACAATGATAGGCCTACCTCCTTGAGAGTGTTCTTGTGAAGAACAATAGATGTGGTGAAGGGGTTTTTCTTCATCATGGAAAGAATTCTAACATCATCCGCTTTAGGTGCCTTCTGCAATCTCCAATGATGAGGAAACAGCATCATCATGATGAGCATGAGCATCATCATCACCATCATGAGCATCATCATCACCATCATGAGCATGAGCATTATCATGAGCATCATTATCATTATCATCATCATGAACATGAGTATCATCATGAGCATGAGCATCATCATGAGCATGAGCATCATCATCATCATCATTAAATTCATTTTCAGTAACAGTGTACTGGAAAGTCTTAGCTGTTTGCATGAACAGTCAGTCATGTGCTTGACTATCAGCTCTGTGTAAGAAGCAGGTTTATTATAGTAAGTAATCAGTTATCAGGAAAAGGCAATAACTGGCCCTGAAACTGCTTATCAGTAAATTGTCCAATTACTTTTGAACCTGTGAAGATGGAGGGACGATGTAAAAAAAATGGCTGTACTTCCTAAACTTTTAATGTGATATTTTTGTTAAACCTATTCAATTAAAGCTAGTAGTCGACACGTCAAGCACATATTGATTGCTTAATTTCAAATCCATTGTGTTGGTGTTTGGAGGGAAAATTGAATCGCTGTCCAAATACTTATGGACACAACTGTACAGAGATTTTGATACTTGATGTTTTAAAAGTGATTAATACTTCTGGCACAACATTAACACCATGCAATGTTACATTAAGATACAGCATTTTGTTTGGTATTAGGATTCTATATGGATTGTAGACTAAATATATAATCTACATTGTGCATGTGCATTTATACTGTAGGTAGTGGAAGAGCTCACTCTGATCACCGGTATCTCGGCAAAGAGCATCATGGACTTTGCTCATGTGACCCTTGTGCACATCACCAAGAACAAAATAAAATAACCCTAAGGAGACATTTGATCTCTAGTATTTGAAGGAGACTTTTTACTACAGAAATATCTGTGGTACCTTCAAAATGTAAATTTCTCAGTGTCCCAGCTTTGTGTAAAAAGCTGCTCAAATGCAGTTACAACTTGTGGTAATGGGTGGAAAGTTTCAATATTGATAGATAAAATTTGAACATTTGATGAACAAAAGTGATTTCATGGTTTTCTTTGTACAGTTAATCGACATTTGATTTGTGATTGTTTTGGTGATTTATAATTGTGCACTGCATTTGTTTTAATTTTAAGTTACGGTAAATTGGTCAGGTAGATTTTTAGACACAGGATTTGAAATCATTGCACAGCACTGTTGTCATGGTAACTCCTTACTGGACTCACAGCCTGACTCGAGCTCTCTGAGCTCGAAGACCAGCCAGACAACCAGAGGGGTCAGTGTCCGTGGTTGTGTTTTTTTTTGTTTGTTTGTTTTTGTTTGGGTTTTTTTTGGTTATTTAAACCAGTGTTTTAATTTGGCAGTAGCATGAATCATTAGTCTGCCCTTAGAATTGAAAATGTTCAATAACCCTCACAATGCACCAAAAAGTGTTAATTGTTTCTGTGTAGACAAAATGGACCTTTCCTGCAGTCACTCACACTTTCATTCACAGGTCTCTGCCCATCTCAGCTGTTTTGATTTGACTCATATGTATGCATTAGTGATGGCTGGTGGTTTTTAAAATAGGGAAGCACAGATGTCTGTTATTGAATTATATATCTGTGTGTCTGTTTTGTTTAATCTGTTTCATCTGGTCTGTTTAATTCTCAGTCTTTCCTCATGCATAAGAGCATCAAAAGATTTTTCCAAAATCAGCTTGATAAATTTAGCAGTGTCTGCCACGTCAAGCTGAAAAGTAGCTGAGCGGATAAATAGCTAGCTAAATTTCACTGAACAAGGTTGACAGCTAGTTTAGCAAGACTTCCAAAACGAATGCAAATCCATCCATCCATCCATCCATCCATTATCTATACCGCTTTATCCGTCTGGGTCGCGGGGAAGCTGTAGCCAATCCCAGCATCTTC
>JAQMYM010000006.1:2719366-2740253 GCA_030014255.1 Parauchenoglanis ngamensis
TGCGAGCGTGTGTGGCTGTTTGTCTGTGTCGGCCCTGTGGTGGACTGGCGACCTGCCCAGGGTGTACCCCGCCTCTCTCCCGAAGATGCTGGGATTGGCTACAGCTTCCCCGCGACCCAGACGGATAAAGCGCTATAGATAATGGATGAATAATTTAATTTATTTGAATAAATTTTCTGATGACACTTTAGTTGCAACCAGAATACAGTCAAGCTTTTGTCATCAGGAGAGCCAATAATTGTGCTACAAGTTCTGTTGCACTTGTAGAGGTCCTAGATAAAGGTTGTACCAAGAGGAACTATGGCACCCAACACTGTATGCATAATGCTACTCAATGATGGTTGGAAAATACTCTCTGTACCCCTAGTTTCTCTCTGAAATGAGCCTGTAGCCAAAAACCATAGTGTTAAAAGAACATGCACAGATAGCACATTTGAATGGTATATATTGATATACACTGATCCCAATAAGAGAGTTATCTGAGTATCAATGAGGAACACTGGTTTGTGTTAAAAAGGTAAAAAGAAGAAAGAAACTCTTGACTGGGTGTTTTTCTGTTAATGTTCAGGTGCTCTCGGGTGAACTGCATTGTTTCTTGATGCTTGTGATGGAATATGCAAGGCAAAAAAAAGTTTCACCATTATGGAAACATGTGTAGGAAGGGTCTAGTTTTAGACTGAGTACCACGCAGTTCTATCACCAAGCACTGTTCACTCACAGACTGAAGCCTACTGTTGGATGGGCAAAGTTCTGTTGGTTACTCTATAGGCAAACGTCAAAGACTTGAACAACAGAGGAGGCCACTGGAGTGAGATGAAGAGAGTCAAAATGTATATACATTTCAGGTGCTTGAAGAATAAATGCATTGCTACAGTGATTTACGTGAACAGGAGCATGTTAGGACAGATGAGTCATGAGATTACAATTGCCTGAATGAGGAATCCTGTTATATAATCTGATAGGGGCAATCTTCCTGTTGTTATATACCAAAAACCTGCACGAGTGCCACCACAATGTGGTGTTAACTCCTGACTGTCTGCTAACTTCCTTGATACATCACCCATGTCTAACATTATTAAGACTGTGTCTGTTCCATGAATTAAACCAAATTGCAGAAAACCTAAGAAAGTTTGTTATAGTAAACTAATTACCTAAACACATTACCAGCACCTTTAAAGCTCGAACTGCTAAATATTAAATCTCATACATCACTGTTCCATTACTGATTTAATGTACTGTGTCTAACAGAGACTTGGATTAGACCAAACGAGTACATAGCTATAAATAAGTAACTCACCCTCACCCTCCCACACCCCTTGGATACAGCTATATACCCCATCCTTGTCTAAGTGGCTGAGGAGGAGGCATCACAGCTATTTATATTGATGCCGTAGGCATTACCCAGAAATCTATATACGTATTTAACTCATTTGAAATGCCTTTTATTAATATAATGGACATGGCCACAAAAAAAGAAGTTAGCAGGCATTTTACTTTAATATTAATATTTACAGAACACCAGCGCCCAATTTTAAATTTATATACGACTTTCCTCTCAAATCTAGTGGTTTAAGTGGAAAAAGCAATAATTACAAACATGAATGTTCTGGAGTCTGCAAATATTGATTTAGATAATCCAAAGGATCCTCTGAGAAATTTTTTTTGTGTGTTTTAATAGGCTCAGTGGGCACTAATCAAAATCTAACAGCGCTCACTCAGTGCAGCAGATACACCCTCCGTTTATCACGAACACTTACTATCAGTATTGAAAACTTAGTCACACTACACAAGTCTGAAATGATCACAGCCCAAAACCTCATCTCATTCGACTCAGACATAGTCATGATGTACTGTGTTCACTTCATCTTGCTACTACATTAAATGTACGGTCACATTGGTTCCAGTATCCAGCTTTATTAAAAACAAAACCCTCTACATGCATGTGAATGTTTCAAGTCAATTTTGTGCCCCATTGAAAATAAAAGTAATTAGAAGTAAAATGCTAGAACCTTGGTTATTGTATTCATGTTTTAAAACGGACCACTTGAAAGATAGAAAATAAATTGGTAGTCTTGCATGGAAGAAAAGCCTTATCAATTATAGAAAAGCTCTTTACCCTAACAAACCTATTTTTTATTTAGAATACTATCAAAGTTAACTAGGAATAAGACATTTCATGACAAAACTGAAAATATGAGACAGAAAATTCAGAGTATGGATCAATTAAGCGATTATAATTATAATTCATTTCACTGATCTCCTCCAAATAACCTCCTTTAAAAAAACAACAACTTCGGATAACAATAATAAACTCATTAACATTTTTTATGTATATAAATCTTTCAAACTAGATTCAAACTAGATCTTAGAAAAGTGTGACTAATTTTACAAATGTGCCATTCTTTGTAGAGATGTGCAATTATCCGGTCAGTCAAACATGGTCCATGTCCAAAGGTTTAGTTAACGTTCATATCAAACATCAGAATAAGGAAAAAATATGATCTCTGTGATTTTCACCTACAAGTGTCTCTAGTGTTTATACGGAATGGTGTGGAAAAACAACAACAACAACAAAAAACCACATCCAGTGAGCTGCAGTGTCAGAAAGACTATGGTAACCATAATTACCACTCTTTACAAACATGATGAGCAGAAAAGCATCTCAGAACACACAACATATAAAACACTGAGGCAGGTGGGCTATAACAGCAGAAGACCACATCAAGTTTCATTCTTGTCAGCCAAGAACGGAAATCTGCAGCTACAGTGGGCACAAAACTGGACAGCTCAGTTTTGGACAAAGACCCAGTGATGCTTTTTCTCATAATCAACTATAATAAATAACAAAATTTCTGAATGTAGCCCAATAAGCATCTGGACAGGAAGGGGGGGTAATCTTCCATGTGTAAATTCTGAATATTACTGCATAAATCAGCTGTTCACTTTCTGCCTACTTGTGCTGTTTTTCCTTAAAAAAGTTTCAACTAGGCATTCAGTAGGTGAAGCTAAACAGAAGCCGTCTGAGATGAATAATCCTTTTCAGGGCCGAATAGATACAGTCACTCATGTGATACCCAACTGCCTGGACAGCCTTGATTAAGTGATTACCTTATTTTCTCTGCGACATCCAGAGGATTTAATTTCTGAGCTCTAGATAAGCAGAGTGGGGGAAAAAATCCTTCATCTTATTAATGAGTGAGGAGCTAATGGTTTATATCACAAGGGGGAATGGATAAACAGATGGACTGAATGAATTATCTAACTCATAATCTTCACTAAGTCAATAGTGGATTTTCTCTGACAGCTGAAGCCATTTATTGCTAGTTCGGTTCCACATATTCATTCCTAAAGTGTTTCATGGACCTAAATAGAGCAGTGTCTGTGTTTTGTCGTGGCTATCTGTAACTTCATTAAGCACTTTCAGTTCTTCAGAAATACAGCAGGGGTCGCAAAGCATTTGAATGCTTTTCATTCACTGTGACGTAAAAATTTTTATTTATAGTTTTATTCGTAGTCAAAATTGGGGAGACATCTTAGTTCTCACTAGCAATGAAACCATTGCAACTGGCTGTAAATTAAAGAGCAATGTTCCCACTACAGACCATCAAAAAAGTAAACAAATCCCCCAAAACAAGCCGGTATATAGTGAATGTCAGACATACTAGAATAGCACTAGATTTATATGCGCTGTGTAGTGAGCACCTGTGGTGAAAACAGACTTTGGGGATTCAGTTTTATTGTGTGTTTGAAGGAAAACATCTGCTTTGTTGTTGGTGCTGATTTATCACACTAATGATGCATTACCAATAAAACCATGGCAACCCACTGCAAACTAAAAACACACTACTGACCAGTATGGATCAATCTGAGTGACATGTAGTTTTGATTCAGGCTTAGAGTTATTAATATTTGTTAATAAATTGTCTATATAAGTGCTGTTTTAATAGGTCACTGGTTAGCTTAGTGTTTTTTGGTTTGAATGAATAGGCTACTAACTTTTCTGTTTACTGTATATGCTATTCAGAGGGAATGGCAGAATAAATCCAGTTGAGCATTATGGTCTTGAAACGAGCAAACAAAAAATGAATGATCTTTAAGTGTGCGTGTGTGTGTGTGTGCGAGATAATTTACCCTGATGTTATTTACAAATAACAAAAACCCTTATTCACAATGAATTATAAATGATGATGGTTGTTTATTGTTATTATTGCTGATCAGACGGTGGGGGGTTTGAACCCTGGTGCTGACACTGTTGCACCCCACAATATGAACCCCACACAGAGTTGGGAATAAAGGTGTAGAAGAAGATTAGTATGATCGTTATCAGTGAGACCTCGAGATATAATGTATTTGTCAACGATAATAGTTTAATTGTTGAGCTGTTGATAGGTGTTAGATTTTAGCCCTCTAATCTCACCATCAGCTGCCACGGCCTTTGTGTAATTACATCAACTGTAGCACTGAAAGCCTTCAGAACAAACTGCTGATTGAGATCGACCTTGATCCCGCCCCCTTCTTCCCAAACGCGTTAGCCCCGCCCATCCGTCATGAATAATTCATGACTTTACAGTCGGTCTGGGCAGAGCTTTACGCGTGCGTGTGCGGAGCTGCGTTTTCGACTTTTATTAATGGATCATTATTGGACCACATTAACGCACACAGCCCAAACGGTTTTGACCCGTTGGAGTAGAAAGATCTGGCGGACTGATAGCAAATCGATGTAGGGTTTGTACACTGTAGCCCTTCTCTGGCCGGAACTGAAAACGACAAGGAAAAGCATAAATACAGTAAAGAGGACGATAGAAGGACCGGTGCAGGAAGGACGATTAGGAAGTGAAAAATAACACACGGAAAGGTAGGTGATCTTGGCAATAATCTGCCACGCGCGCGCGCGCGCGCGCACACACACACAGGTCTGAAACAGTGTCAGCGTGGCTCAAGGTAGGATGAAAACAAAAAGCGAAAGCCGATGTGAATCTGTGACAAGCGCTGAGATTTTGCAGTGAAGGTGAGGACATGAATCTGCTTTCACCGGCTGAGCTCAATACCGACTGCCTGGTGAGTTCTCATCAAGGATTAACATCCAATACCTTCATTTTCCGGAGTTGGATTGATGAATGGTGAGCTCTGCCTGGACGAGGATGCTGTGCTGTTGCACTGCAATATACTGCGTATTTATAAAATGAATAGGTGAAAGATGGACTGCTGGGAAAGACATCCGTTTCCCTCCTTACACCGTCTCAGCAGAATTTATCAGTAAATTTAATGTCAAGCAGGAAAGCTTTATAGCTACACTGTAAATGAAATAATCAGTATTTATGACTAATTTAGGGAAGTAAAGAAATTGCCTGCTTTAAATAAAGTGTATTTATTTGGGTCTTGAAAATGTGATTTTGGTCAAATGTAATCAATTATAGATGGTCAGCAATTCTGGAGAAAGGTTGTTGATATTTGAACTCAACTTGGTCCATCTGCAGTCTCACTGCCGACAAGACACACCCACTTTACAACATGACACACCCACTTCAGTACATGACACACCCCCTGAGACAAGGTGCGTTAACAGCGGGCAGACCCTAACCCAAGGTGTAGAGTAACGTGCAAGATGGCAGTGACGCGAAGTGGGTATATCATATAGTAGGCCTGTCGTGTAAGTACTGTGTGTCCGCAGTTAGGCCAGCTTGAAACAAATACACACCCTTCCTCAGTGCTTCAGAAGACCCCACCCACCCCCGGAAACGCCCCATAATTCAAGGCCGCACATTGCCAATGTGCCGGTAACGACTGGGCTAGCTGACTAGCTGGAATCCAGAGTGCTTACAAACCATGTAACAAATCCATTATTTTGAACAGATTGTGAGGTTAAAGTGGTCACAAAAAGAGGAAACAAAAGCCAATCGGCTACAACATAAAATGTCATCAAACAAAGGACATGCAAACACAGCATCCAAAACACAATGAAGTAAAAACTAGTGAAAGTCAGTTGTTTAGAGCCAAGTTAACAAGGAAGGTAGTGTTACCTAGCATAGCATTTCAAATCATTCATCAATACAGATAATCCCACTGTGCTATCAAACTTGTGTTTCTAGGTGTTCGTGGCTATAAAACCATTCACAAAAGTTGCACCATGATATAGAGCGAACAACAACACAGCAAGCAATGCAACTAATGTTAGCTGGGCTGTGGGTTAGCAAACTGCTGCTACCGTTGCTGCTGCAAAGCTAACACGCCGAGAGGACAAGATGGTTTTCCAAAGCCGGCAAACCAGCTTCAGACAGTGCTACTCACAACTCTCCTGCTACTATAGCTAACATCACGACAACAGCATATCTTGGCAAACTAGAAAGTTAGCTGAATATCCGTCGGCAAGTAATTTAATGTTACCTGACACAAACATAATACAGGCACCCACTTGCTAGCCAACAGTTGGGATTAGCTATCACAAACATTAGCAAACAGGACAAAACTAAACTGACCTATTGGTTCTGTGAAACATAGCAAAACTAAAGTTACCCACCTGTCGAGCAGAAACAGAGCAACCTCCGCATCCATCTTCATGCCTTTCAACTCTTGGAGGTTGAATTGGATAGCCTCTCTGATGTTAACATCTGGAACATGGGAACACCATTGGATAGCCTCACCCATGTACTTCTTTTTCCTTTTTGTTTTCTGACTGCCTGTTTCTCCGCCGTCTCTCATCTTCCCTCCCCTTCCTAAGTACAACCGCTCCCTGTTGCTGATTGGCTGGAATAGTGTTGTGCGGCTCGGTCCAAGCCGCTTTGTTTGTTTCCCATTTACTGAGCCAGGGCTGTGTGCGAACACTGGATTTCTTTTCACTGCACACACACAGTGGACAGCTAATGCACTGTGAGGAGATATTCACTGATTTAAAAAAAATGCACTGCCTTAGAATCACTGACTGCACCTTTAAAATTATTTAGACACTGATTTCTGTTCAGATTCATGAAGAAAAAGCAATAACAGTATGTACATTATTGTTTAAAAAATATCAGACTGATATTCATGACTACTGAATACTATAGGATTTGTTTGATTGAAGTGATTGGCTTCTGTTGTGTATGAGTTGTATAAAAATAATGATGCAAATGTGCCAACGCTATCTTGAGTCTTCTCTTCAAACCAATAAGTAGAGATGGCACTGATCTGATACTCAGTATTGTTATTGGGCTGCTAGCCAAAAAAATGGCTCAGCTATTGGAGAGGGAAAAAAACAACGGCATTCAATCTGATACTGTAACAATAGATTAGAATTGGATTTGGAACTGGAAATGTTTATGTATAACAAGACATATTTGTAAGAACTGATTTTGTCATGTCTATACTTTATCATACTTATTATATTTGCCACATGAGTGAAAGAGTTCAGCTGCATTAAAATAAAATAAGCCGCAGTATTTTGTAAGTCATGTCTATATCAGCTGACAGTCAAGGTTTCATTGTACCACCTTCATCAATAATAGTGTAATCTTAATCTAGTTCCCTAGTTACCCTCTTCCACCAACATTCTTTCCCTCCCTCCCTCTCTCTCTCTGTCTCTCTCTCTCTCTCACACACACACACATTTGTCTAGTTATACTTTTATTAACATAATCATTAATTATTATTAATGACAATTAAAACATAAAAAGCTTTTTTTCCCTCTTTTTACTCAAAGCTGCACACCAGTACTGTTCCAAAATACATGGGCATAATATGTAGTCCATCTGTAAACGGTGTCATTTAAGCTTTATCTATTAACACAAGTGAGGCTGGGCCTATTTTCCATGCTCTTTCCATTAAACAAACAGGAACTGCACAGGGACTGGAGCACGATGATAACACACACTTATTTTGGAGAGGACATAGCCAGTGACTGGCCCTTTGTTATAGTGGTATTTGGCATTGGGTAATACAGGGCACCTAATTTGAAGGTTTTTATTGGCCTTTGTTTCTGTAATTTGTAAAATGATGATTTTGCTAATAGCACTACAGCTTTCTCTACAGGTTTTGGTGAACAATGTTTGGACTAGCTTTGATGTGGCAGACTCGGTTGGGTCGCTTCTCTTTCGACAGGCGACTGCTGTTCTGAGAGATGCATGTTTCCTGTCTCTCACTGTTTTATTTTTCCTGCCTCTGCATCATATTTTAGTCTTCTCCCTCCCACTACCTTCATCAGCCTCTAACTAAAAGCTATCAAAAGGAAAAAATGGTCAGAAAATGGCAGAAATGGAGGCAGAGGTGGGCTGCTGCCAAGTCATATTTTTTTTTAGATGTATTGGAAATGGAAGCTGAAATAAACCGCCAATCAGAGTCCACACTCAGGGGGCTCATTTTTTTTTTTTATATATATATATATATATGCTTGGGTATATGAGCTGATTTTGAAAGTCAGCATGCAAATATGTGTTGATGTGTTTTTAGATTGCTTTGCTTTTAGAGAGAGTGTGATACAGGGAGTGATCTATTTACAAAGCCCAAATTGCATTGCCACGCTCCACACTGTCTTTTTTTTATATCTTTTCTTAATCTTTTTTTAAAATCTAATTTCTACTTAAATGATTAGTTCCCCATAACGTCACTATGATTTAAAAACACTTTAAACACCACATTCCTATACATTGCATTCAGAAAGCATTCAGACCCCTTCGTTTTTTTTTTCCATTTTTTTGCATTACAGGCTGGCTCTAAAATGGATTAAGTTCATATTTTTCTCACCAATCTGCAAAAAAAAAAAAAAAAAAACCAGACCAAAAAACTTTGCATAAACAAAATCAATTTAAAACTAAAACATCAAAAAAGTATTTAGACTCAGTTTGATTCAGGTTCACCTGTGGTAAATTCAGTGTACATGTTTTGGAAAGACAAGCCTTGTCATTTTGAAGACCCGAAGCTTAGAGCAAAAAAAAAAATTTAATAAAAATAAAATAAAGTAAAAAAAATCCAAAACAAGCTGAAGAAAGGAGTGTGACTGTGCAATTTGTTAAATTGTGCACAGCTACTCAATAATTGCAGCAGAGAGTAATTGTGTCAATGACAGTACATGCAAAACAGCTTAAAGAACAATTAAATGACGTTTGTACATGTGCTAATTATTTTCATTAGACATTCATTAGACAATTTCAGCTCTAAAAAAAAATCTCCCAGAAGTCTAAATCTAAACATACCACACATATGCTTATTTGCGCATCTAGCGTAATGCAGACTGACGTCAATGTACGGCTTTGAAAAAGTACTCAATGTACAATATGAATGCAAAATAAGTGTGTAGACATACACAGATCAGCCATAATATTAAAACCATAGTGTTGGTCCCGTTGTGCCACCAAAACAGCTCTGATCTGTTGAGGCATGGACTCCACAAGGCTTCTGAAGGTGTGCTGTGGTACCTGGCACCAAGATGTTAGCAGCAGATCCTTTAAATCCTGTAAATTGTGAGATTGGGCCTCTAATGGATTGGACTTGTTTGTCCTGCACATCGTACAGATGGAGATCTGGGGAATTTAGAGGCCAAGTCAACACATTGAACTCTTTGTCATGTTCCTCAAACCATTCCTGAACAATTTTTTTTGCATGTTGCCAGGCATATCATCCTGCCAAAAGAGGCCCCTGTGATTAGGGAATTCCATTGCCAGGAAGGGCTGTATTTGGTCTACAATAATAATGTTTATGTAGGTGGTACATATCAAATTAACATCCAGCTGAACATTGCCCAGAACATGACACTGCTTCTGCCAGCTTGTGTATAGAGCATCCTGATGCCATCTCTTCCCCAGGTAAGTGGGGAACGCACATGCTCCCTCCTTCCACATGAGTTTTAAAAAAAATTTGATTCCGCAAACCAGACCACCTTCTTCCATTGCTCCATGGTCCAGTTCTGATGCTCACGTACCCATTGTAGGCATTCTTGGTGGTGGACAGGGGTCAGCATAAACACTCTGCAGCTATGCAGCCACAAAGCCAGCAAGCTGTGATGCACAATGTGTTCTGACACCTTTTTATCATAGCCAACATTAACTTTTTCCGCAGTTTATGCTATAGTAGCTCTTCTGTGGGATCAGACCAGACATGCTAGCCTTCACTTCCCTTGTGCATTAATGACCCTTGGGTGGCCATGACCCTCTCGCCAGTCCACTGCTTGTCTTTTCTTGGTCAGTACTAATGTCTTGACACAAGACCTGTCATTTTGAAGATGCTCTGACCCACTCACCCAGCCATGCCAGTTTGATCCCTGTCAAAGTCGCTCAGATCCTAATTCTTGCCTATTTTTCCTCCTTCCAATACATCAACTTCGAGAAGTGACTGTTCATTTGTTGCCTATATCCCACCCCTTGACCGATGCCATTGTAATGAGACAATCAATGGTTTATTTTAATGTCATGGCTGATTGGTGTAAGTGTGTGGTCAATTAATTTTTCATATGCTGTCTTTAGTGTTGGCACATTTACCATATTAATATTAAGCCATTGTTTTGAGACATTATATTTACAGGCATGGAAAAAAGAAAGTGCACCCTCCTTCAGTACTATGTTTTTATTCATCAGGGCCAAAATAACAATTTCATAAATATACAAATCACTCAGATGACAAGAAAAATCATAACAGATTTCAATATGTAGTCACATTGAACATCATTCGGAAAAAGCAGTTTTTGCTGGTCGTCAGTCTGGGAAGGGTTATAAGTCCGTCTCCTAACAATTTGAAATTCACCGTTCTACAGTGAGAAGGATTGTTTACAAATGGAGAGCCTTCAAGACCGTTGCCAATCTTCACAGGAGTGGGTGCCCCAGCAAACTCAGTCAAAGTTCAGACTGTTAAATGCTCAGAGACAAACAAAAACCCAAGAGCTACATCATGTGACCTACAGGCTTCTTTAAGCACATTAAATGACATTGGTTTGCGTCTAAACAGGCCACAAAAGTTCTAGAATAATATCCTTTGGACTAATGAGACCCATGTGTTTGGTTATGATGTGCAGTGCCATGTTTAGCAAAAACCTAAACACAACCATGGTGGTAGTGGGGTGATGATTTTAACTTGTTTTGCAGCTATGGGAGATAGGAAACTTGCAGTCATTGAGGCAATGATCTTCTCCACTTTATACCAGAATATTCTTGAAACAAATGTGAGGCCGTCTGTCCAGCAGCTTAATCTGGACCAAAATTGGGTCATTCAACAGTACAGTGATCCCAAGAACACCACCAAATCAACATCTGAATGACTAAAGAAGAAAAAAATCAAGTTGTTGGAATGGCCAAGTCAAAGTACAGACCTCAACCTCAATGAGAAGCTGTGGTGGGATCTTAAGAGAGCTGTGCATAAATGACTGCCCTTAAACATCAATGAACTGAAGCAAAATTTCTCCAAAATGATATGAGAGATTGTTGAAATTCCTACAGTAAATGTTTTTGTGTGTTTATCGAAGTTGGTGAAGACCACACAATTTTTATTTAGGTCCTAATAAATAAAAATGATAGAATTTAAGGAGCGTGTACTGGATTTTTCCTATGACTGTACACTTCTGGGCAAAAAAAATTAGGCACACCCAATATTACAAAACATTGAGCTTTTAATGGTCCCAACAAAACTCACTGGGCAGAAAATGAACAAGAACTAAAAAAAGCGCTCCTGAGACCTCGGCCTTCTTTTGCTGGTCGATGCTCAATGCTGAAGCTGGAAACAGCGAAGTTCACTTACATAGTCCTCTGGTACGCAAAGAGAAAATCATGAAAATATTTAAATGTTTAAATGATATAAAATTGAAATAACATTTCTGGGTGTTCAAAATATCTTCTGTTTGATGAAATTAACATTTAAAGGAAATCAAGGGAAAAGCTGTCCCTCATGAATTTACTTTATCTATTTGTTTAATTCTTGCTAATTTCTTGTACCAGGCCATGGCATATTTGCTAGTGGAATCTGTAAAATAAAATAACAGCCTAATAATATTCTATTATTATTATTATTAGAAGTAGTAGTAGTAGTAGTAGTAGAAGCAGTAGTGGTAGTAGTATAGGCTATATTTACAGTAATTACATACTGAACTTGGTGCAAACTGTTGTTCCTTTTCTCAGCACTCTAATATCCCTGTCATTCCTACAGCAGTTTACAGATATTGAACTTGAGTAACGCACATTCATCACTTACTAAGGTCTGCGTGAGCTGTGTTGCCTACTAACTTTGTAGCAGCTACCCGACCTAAATTAAAAAATTCACCTCTAGCTGGAACCATCTTGTTGCCTGGAAGCAAGCTCAGGGCTCCCACTGATTCAGCAACACGGGGAGTTGCAATGTTTTTATTATATGGTCATTCGAGAAAAATATGCACCTGCTTAAAACTAAAATGTCCTGAAAAAGCAGTTGTATTAAACTTATAAGCTTAATCAATATTCTGATTGTGTTATGACAACACCACCTCCCCTCCATTCCCCCAGACAGCCAGTCTGGGAACATATTGCCTACAGTATATATAGCGAGTCCAAGGTGCAAAAAGGTTGGGGACTGCTGCCATAGTGGATTTACTGTATTTTGCCTCCAAGTGGCATAAAAAACCTTCCAAAGATTTACTTCCAAGGTTATATCAATTTAACCACACAATTGTTCCCAAAGTATTAGACTTATTAAATCACTTCTGGTGTTAAGGTAATCAGTTTCATTGATACTGCCTTATATTTTTCACTTCTAGGTAGAAATGCCGTAAACTGCATATTCATTAAAGCAAGCACACAAACTAATGTGTTAGTTTGTTTATTTGAAAGACACAATTCTCCACTGAGATACGAATCTAGAAAACAGTGTTTTGCAGTCACTCCACTCTTTAGTGATCACATGGGCTTCACTGTGAATTTGACCCAGGCTAACTGGCAAATGTTTTTAACATTTATTTTCTAGTGAAATTAAATTGGTATTGTGTTCATGCACCATTGAGCAGTCAAATAATGAAATGTAGGAAAAATAGAGCCAAATGAAGTATGAAATAGTGAATATAGACTTTTCTTATCTTAAGTGCCAGTTAAAACAGTCTGGCGGAATCTGGCCTGCTGGCTGAGTAAGCTTTATCAGTCCTCAGAGAGAGAAGTGCTGGAGTGATATCATTCCAGGTTTACAGGTGAGTTTGAGGAGCACTTTCTGACCCTCATTACTCCACAATGTTAAGAGTGATAACCTTAAACTTATCACTCTTATACAGTGGGATTCTTATCACAAATAATTATGACTGAACCTACTGTTCAGTTAAACTTTTTTCTTCACAATGAGCAGCTTGTACCATGTCTTGTACTTGTATACTTGTCTTGAATCCTTTTAACAGATGGTTGCAATATGAAAAGAGGGCATAATGGTGACTAAACAGTGGAAAAGTGCCTCGTAAGCATGGCATCAGCTAACACAGACACGCATTTACTTTCCTCTTGGTATAGGGTGCCATTTCTTTTCTCGTAATTGAATGGTTAGTCTTAAGCCAGCCTGTCATTGTCTTGTGCCAATGTGTGCTAAAAAAGGGGACACAACACTTGTCCTCACAGCAAAGCTACGCATTGTTTGCGCCATGTCGTGCTACCTGTCACACATAGAGTACGAACTAGGTTCGCATCTGCCGTGAACACATGACATGTCTAAGACATGCAATGGCAATCATTAATATGCCACAGTTGCGCCAAGGGCATGCATTATTTTCACATAAGATGCGATGATGTCACTTCTGGGCACTCAGTGGCATGAATAATCAGTCATTGACACACTGTAGTTACGCATGCGTGAAGTCATCGTGCAGGAATTTGGCTTGTGACGGCCCATGCCTTGGAACGCTAATGAAGAAGCCACGTATTGATATTTAAAACCTTGTCCCCACGTGACCGAAAAGATGGCACAACTTTTGGCGAGCCATTGCGTGCCATGCGGAAACTATGCGCAAAGTATCAGTAACATATGCATGCTAATGCACACCAGTGCATTTCACAGGTGTTTACCTTGTCAAAAAAAGTCCCACAGAGGCACACTATGGCAAGCAGTGACACGCAGTTGTTGCAAATAGGTTGTGCATAAGTTGCGCCACTGACACGAAAATTTTGTCATACCACATTTTTGAAAATTTCAAAACTCCTGCCATGCACACACACACTCGATATGAAAGTCGGACAAAGCTCCAATCACACTTCACGAGTAGTTCCCTTATTGGCACACGACAGTGCGGGTCTCTACGTGTCTCCATTGTCATGCAAGTGTCAGGTAGGCTTTATTTGCATTAATTTGTGCCATTCTTTTAGTTTGCTTTCTTTCAAGTCGTTACTATGAAATGCCTGAATTTCCACAAATTTTTTGTGGGCAGTTGAAATAATCAAACATCTATATATAAAAATTCAGTAGCTCATGCCAGTTATCAGTTGAGGTTTACATTAGTGAGTTTCCTTACATGCAAATTTACACAAAGTCGGGAACTCTTATCAAAAAACTTTAGTATTCTATAAACTAATACTAATGAATACCAACGTGGGTCAATGCTCCTGCAAACAATTTACAAATAAATGCAATATTTTAGTTAGTCTTAATTTTAGTGGAAAACACTTATGACTCCATTGAACTATACAGTGTGACCCAAATGAGGATGGGATCCCTTTTGAGTCTGGTTCCTCTCAAGGTTTCTTCCTTTTGCCATCCCAGGGAGTTTTTCCTTGCCGCCGTCGCCACAGGCTTGCTCATTATGGATATATATAGATAAAAGTATAGATTCATAAGTTTATATTCAGAATTTATATACTTTTGTGACGCTGCTTTGAGAAAATGTCTTTTGTTAAAAGCACTATACAAATAAAATTGAATTGAATTGAACTTAAGATCTAAACCTAAAAAAGTAACTCCTATTCCAATTAATTTTAGAACATGTGGAAGAACTATGCACTGCATATTTATTACATTATCCTAGAAGCTTTTAATCCGCTAAGTTTAATAAAACCCAACTGTGATCATGCATGAAGTCAAATGAGCAAATCAAAGTTCAAAATGCAAGAATTTTATTTAAAAATGAAGATTCAGTTATGTAATCATAAAATCTACTGTATCTGATGATCAATGCTAATATCTTGCATGCATGCTTCATATGCTTCAAGCAGGACTTACTTAGACACAGTTACTGCCAAACAGATTTGCTTAAATCATCTTAAATCATAAACAAACACCACTTAGCTATAAGGCGTAGTATATGAAATAAAGATTAACATCTGTCTGTTTTGAAAGTCTCCAAACTCCAGTGAAATCTGCCAGATGTAGTACAATTTAACAACTGCATGTGCCAGCCTGAAGGCAGCCAGTAGAGAATTAAAGCACCCTGCCACAGCCAAAGGACGTTGTGATGACAACAGACAGCAAGGCACAAAGCAGACAAATTAAAACTGGCACCAACTAGAGGCTATACATACAAGATTTAAAACTCTTTAAAACAGGAGAGACATAATTCTGTCTGGTGGATAGTGGCTCTGACAAATACTAATACTCATCCCTCTTCTGTCCATTGTTCATAGAGTCTCAGGGAGCTGGACTTCTGATGGAACCCTCCGTGCATCATGAGGAGTTTCCATATCTTGGCATCAGTGGCATTCCAGCTGGGTATCTGATGGTTGGTATGGCGTACATGTTGATGGCTTGTATCTTATTCCTACCATTTAGCTGGCTTATGAATACCTGACTGACCCTCTGGAGATATTTGGTTGTGGCTGATCTCCTTGTAACCTCATCCTGATTCCCACTTGAGCTGCTGAGGACCCATGACTCTGCCTTCAGAGCAGGTGACAAGGCGGCCGTAAGAACAGCAACGGCCAAACTTTCTCAGGCCATCACAGCAGCAAAGCGTGCACACGGCCAGAAAATCCATAGCCACTTTCAGGACAGTGGCGACACACGGTGCATGTGGCGGGGCATCCAGGCCATCACTGACTACAGGACGACAATAACTGCTTGTGATGGTGATGCCTCCTTACCAGATGTGTGTAACAACTTCATATGGGTTGATACACAGTATGACGTAACAACAAGGAAACCATCCCTTCTCATAATGACCAGGTCCGGCATCTGACCACAGGTGATGTGAGGAAAACTCTTCACAGAGTTAACCCACGGAAGGCTGCTGGACCAGATAACATCACTGCTACCTGTTGTCAGTTAACACAAAGTCAAATCAAAGTCAAAGTGAACTTTATTGTCATTCAGACCATACAATTCAAGACTGCATAGGAGAACGAAATTGCGTTTCTCCTGGCTCAATGTGCAAAAAAACAAGGCCATACTAGACATAACATACATGACATACATGACATAAGGACATACTAGACATAACATACATAACATACAGAACATAACAAGCACAGACTACAGACTACACACAATACAGTATTACTCGAGGACTACTATTTTGCACAGGGTTAAATATTGCTAGTTAAAATTTAGAGTCAAATATTGCACAGAAAAAAAGTCAAATATTGCACAGAGTTAGATATTGCACAGAGTCAAATATTTCAGAGTTAAATATTGCAGTGTCTCACATTTGCTGTATTGTTGCACAAAATGTAAGTGTAAATTACTTAAATATAATGTAACTCATATCCCTGAGTGCTCAGAGAATGTGCACACCAACTTGCAAATGTTCTTACTGACATCTTCAACATCTCCCTGAGCACTGCTGTCATTCCAAAGTGCTTCAAAGCCAGCACCATCATTCCCATGCCAAAGAAATCCTCAGTGACCTGCCTCAATGACTATCATCTCATTGCATTCATACCCATCACAATGAAGTGCTTCGAGAGGCTCGTCATTAGGCATATCAAGACCCTGCTGCCTCCCTCAATGGACCCCATGCAGAGGGACCTCAGTCAGTCTGGATTGGGACCAGTATCTGCAGCACCACCACACTGAGCACTGGGGCCCCCAGGGCTGTGTGCTCAGTCCACTACTGTTCACTCTGCTGACACAACTGTGCAGCAATGCACAGCTCAAACCACATCAGCAAGGTTGCCAATGACACGACCGTGGTGGGTCTCATCAGCAAGAACATTGAGTCAGCATACAGAAAGGAGGTGCAGCAGCTAATGGACTGGTACAATGTCAACAATGTGTCTCAGAACATGGACAAAACCAAAGAGATGATTATTGACTTCAGAAGAGCATGAAGTGACCACTCTCAACTGAACATCAAAAGATCCTCTGTGGAGATCGTCAAGAGCACCAAATCCCTTGGTGTTCACCTGGTGGAGAACCTCTCCTGGTCCCTCAACACCAGCTCAATAGCCAAGAAAGCCCAGCAGCATCTCTATTTCTTGTGAACGCTGAGGACATCGCATCTCCTACAACCCATTCTCACTTCTACAGAGGGACTATTGAGAGCATTCTGAGCAGCTGCATCACTGTCTGGTATGGAAACCGTACCGTATCAGACCGCAAGACCCTACAGCAGATAGTGAGAACAACTGAGAAGATCATCTGAGTCTCTCTTCCCTCCATCACAGACATTCACCACAAACGTTGCATTCGCAAAGCCACCAGCATTGTGGAAGATCCCACACACCCCTCACACAAACTCTTTACCCTCCTGACAAGAGAGATAGATAGACTCTATCTTGCAAGAGATACTGAAGCATTCGGCCATCATTGCCAGACCATGTAACAGTTTCTTCCCCCAAGCCATCAAACTCCTGAACAGTCAGGGATTGGACTGACACACACACACACACACACACACACACACACACACACACACAAATGTATACATTCAACTACCTCTTCAATTTTAGCACATTCCACTTGGATTAGCGCTTTTGTACTTCTGTGTTGTCCTATATGTAGCACCTTAGTCCTGGAAGAATGTTGTTTCATTTCACTGTGTACTGTATCACACAATAAAAGCCACTAGAACTTGACCAGGAATTGAACCCTGGTCCTCTGTTCCAAATGCAGGATTAAATACATTAAAATCTGCTTTTTTTTCTTTCTTTTTTTTACAGATTTACCCTGTCTTCCATGTTTTTGAAAGTAATTTATTGATAAATGTATATATTATTAAATATGTCAGAATTGGGCCTTTATATGTCAGAATAAATGCTCCTTTATGAACAGGGAGCTATGGAGCTGAGAGAGACTTTCCCCTCTCCCTGTCAGACACCTCAGCAGACGAGGACACAAGTGCAGATCCAATACTTTATCATGCAGAGGTACAGATGAACAATAAGACAATATCGTGGTCAGAAACAGGCAGAGTTCAAACGATCGGGCAAACAGTACAAAACAGGGCAGGCAAAGTTGTACACGGAAATAGCAGGCAAAGGTCATAAACAGAGTAACAATACCACAGGAAACGCTCGGCAGCATAGACAACTATTGCTTCGCGAAGAAGCAGAGTGAGAGTGAGTGTATACATAGTCTGTGAAGTGGGTGTGGTGAAGATTGGTTGCAGCTGTACCCAATCAGCACTCCGGGGAAGGAGCCCGAGTGTTCCTGGGTGTTAGAGTCAATGTCGAGGGCAGGCATAACAGCAGCTACTTCACCAGCACTGTACCAGCTTTCTAACAAACAGGAAAAAGTCATCATCATGATGGGTTAACCCTGTTTCTCCTCAAAGCTGCTTGTGTCCAATAAAATAACATTTATATTCCACTAATACTTGAGCTCTTGCAATGAAAAACCATCAGCCATTTCTCAATTTGAGTGATCAATTATTTTGTTTCCTTTCAATTTCAGACAATCCTTTACATTAAACAGCCAAATGTGCTTAATTTTATCTTTTTTATTCAAGAAGTTGAAATAAAATGCTGCTTTGTAATGTTGCTTTAAATTTTATACAAATGTAGAAGAAGTCCATCTCCACTACAAAAATCAATTAGTGGGGGGGGAAAAAAAAAAGCAGTGCATGTGAAACAATATATTAGAATTGGCAGGAAACAGGCAGGCTCGCTGGGATACAATTGCAAAGCCGTTTAATAAACACTAGCAGAGGTGCAGAATTGGCAGGCAGAGTTGAGAGTGAGGGATAGGAACAATTCGGTCAATTAACTAACCATGCATCAAAGGCAGAATGTAAAGACAATACTCAGATACAGAATGTCAATAACCAGCAAAATAATCATTGGTATAACAGCTTGTGGAGCCACTCAACATTGTGGAGTGCCCAAAACGATAGGGGGAGTCAAAGTGTCTAATCAGGAGAGAGACTCTTGATGGAGACTACTCACTTGTACATGGAGGGGAAGAGTACTCTGGGTAATAAAGTCTCAAGTGATAGAACCACCAACAATAGTGCTGATGCAAACAGGATTGTTGAGCATAGTTAAAGGAAGTTGAAGCTGGAGAGCAGTGGCGTGGTCAATGAAGTTTCCAGTCCAGGCTTGCAATACCAGCAGAGGAATTCAGATGAATAAATTGGTCCTCACCACAGGGGGCTTAGATGATGCACGGACACCATGACTGCCAAGCTGACATGAATGAACCCTCCTCTCAGAGCAGTTTGCAATAGCGTGGTCAGTGCGGCCACAGTAGTAGCACAGGGGTAGTCTCTTTCTAATCTCCTTTTCCTCAGCCCTGAGGCGGACATGGCCTAACTGCATGAGTTCAGATTCCCCCAAAACTGCAGGAACAGGTAGGGCTCATTGAGGTTGGGAATCTTGAAGCAGGATGTCTAGGTAGTTTCATTCCATCCAGTTTCAATGGCTAGCACACAAAACTCTAAGGCATACTTCACTACTTGGCAGTGGCCTTGTACAAATGACAACTGATGCTTCCTAACCTCTTTTCCCTTCAGTGCATGGTCAAATACTTGCCGGAATAGAGACACGAAGCTTTCATATGAAGAGACTGGTTCTTCACCCCTCTCCCACACAGCCTGGACCCAGGGGAGCACTGTCCCAGTCAAGGCACAAAGCAGAAATGTCACTTTACTGCAATCAGAAAGCTCACCTTGCAACTCAAAGTACAGTTTTGGCCCGATAGCAGGAAACCATTGCAGAATCACCATCATACTTCTCTGGTTTAGCAAGGAGCAGGTTAAGAACAGGGCATGGGCCTCTGCGGCAGGGAGCTGCCAAGTGACTTGAGATAGCTCGTCTGACAGCTGTTGAATCGGTCACCATTTCTCTCAAACACTGTTCTTGCTTGCCAAGGAAGTGTTCTTGTGCCACAATGGCATCACAGAGTACAAAAGAATATGCTGCATCCATGGTAAGGCAAAGCAATCCATCAGGAAATGGGCAGACTCGCTGGGATGCAATTGCAAATCTGTTTAATAAACACTAGCAGAGATACAAAATTGGCAGGCAGAGTTCAGAGCTCGTAAGTGGGTGTGTGTGCTCATGGGAGTTGTAGTTCGTGTTTGTGTCTTCGGGTGTGTCAGTGTCGGCATGGTGTGAGTGTTCCTGGGAAATTGAGTTCATAGTGTGTGAGTGCTGGGCGGGAGCAGGTATAACAATCAATTCTTTGCTTCTTTGTTATTTTTTTTCCACTAAGAGCTTTTGCCACATTCAAGTACTCACACAGTTGAGACTCATCAGGCGTTACCTGCTGGTTCAACCCGCCTCCTCTCCATCGGCAGATGAAGCTGAAGCTTGACCACGCCCCCCTGTCACAGAGATGCTAAAGAGAATAAGTAAACTGTTGCAGCACCAGAATTTTTTCATTTCATCTGATCAGAGAATGTGCTGCCAGGATACATCAGGCTTCTTTTCATGTTCTTTCTCAAACATCGTTATTACAGTTTAGTGCTGATCTGTTCATAATGGCAATATAAAGAAAGATAAAACAATGATCATTTATCTGTCAGCACCAGAGCCAGAGCTACAGGGACTGTCTAACATGATCCTGCCTTGCACTTTCTCCACACTGATTGTTGTCTCCTGATTGAAGGTGTGTTTCAGGGGAT